>MU228384.1:3579043-3591779 GCA_018584345.1 Thuja plicata | reverse complement strand
GGAACCTTGGAGTTTTTTCTCATGTCCTTCATGAGTAATTACTTTTCAAGAGAGGGTTGAGTGTTTGATATCTTGTATCAAGTGTTCAAGTCCTATATGTTATGTAGTGGTACAAAACTCACATCAATAGAAACATTATAAGATTAATTAAATTATATTGAATAGACATGTCCCGTGAAGGGACATGTCTCTCCTAGCCTCTTTCCCAATCTAAAAGAGAGATAGATTGTTGCATTTGGAAAACACATACCATATACAATCTAGGCAGTGCTACTACATTTGCAGCTATCCCAAAACTTAACAAAATTAAATATCTTTATAATTAAAGAGGATATAAGGGGTCAAGTGTGCATTTAATATATTAATGTGATAAAGTATTTAATTAATATGTCAAATGGGGTGCCAACATATGGAGGTATAAGGATATTAAGTGACTTTATATCAATGAAGAAATCATATGAAGGGATGACTTTATTATTATTTCCCATATGCAAGTTAAATATTAAAATACTAAAAGTTGGAAATTTAAATAGGGTTTCTGGAAACTTCATGAGAGGATTATAGAAGGAGATTTGAGGAAATCATTTGATACACTTGGTTTATTTTATTTTTCTCTCTAAGAAGTTTGGGAGCTTGACTTTCAATACAGGTGATCTAAGGACGAAAACCCTTGTAGTTTCTCAGTGATTTGGATGGAAACCTAAATCCATCTTAGGTGTGGATTCATCCAAAATTCACCATTGTGCTCACTATCAGATTTCTAGAGGTTTCAACTAGAAATATCTTTGGAGGGTTTGACACGAATTGAAGGTAAATACAGTTTTGATCATGGCACAGCTATAGCATTCATTTAGCATCATTTTCATGGTGTTTTGACAAGGGCTTATGGACTGAAATAATATTATGTTGCTGGAGCTAGGGTTTCAAAACCCCATTTTGGTGATTGTTGCAATTTTGAAGAAGGATTTGGCATATTTTGGTAGTGTTTGGCATTGTTTAGCTAGGGTTTGGAGGTCAGCTTTTTATATCAGAATTTCAGGAGTCATTTGCTGCCTATACCAATGAGCCACTTCATATTTGGTCACCACTTAAGGCACTCGTGCTTTCCACTTGGTAATGGCCTTCTATTTATGCATCTAGGTATGCATGCATCATTTTGATTAATTATAACTCTCATATTTAAAGGAACTTGTTCTCTGTTGTAGTAATATCAGACCTGATATCATTGTATTTTCCATTGTTATTCAAGGAGATATCATAAATCTATGGTGTGTTCATCATTTGTTTCCTATGTTATTGCTTATCATTTATATATGTTTATCTATGATTTGGCATTGAAAACAAATATCAAACACAAATTCAAAACTCATAAATCAGATTTCAGACAGTTAGCATGCCAACTGTTTGACGAAATGTCAAACAACTAAAATTGAAAATTCAGGTCAGAATTAGTGGGGGTTCTTAGAAATTCCTCGCAAGATGGGCAAAATCCAAAGAGAAGCTAAGGCATATATATTAGAAAACCCTGAGGGCATAGTACCAAGATGGGTGTGAATATGTGTTCTAGAAACTTTGAGGGAATCCACTTATTGATTGGTATCCGAACGCCCTATGACAAATACTTTCTACCCTCCTTAGGGTTGAGTTTGGAGAGATGTAAGGAAGTGGGACTTGAATATGTCATCTACCACATATATTATATGAAATCCATTACATCAATGATCAAACGTTCCAAACATATATCAAAACAAAAACAAGTCTATGGCTTAGAGGAGCTTGCATCCCTCCTACAAAGGAATCTAAGGTAGGTCCTGAATGAATCAAGAGTCATAGTATCTGCCCATGACATGTCACCCTCACCAACATCAGTTGTGCATGTGTCTGCCTGTGCTCTATCCTCCTCTTTTGCCATGGCTAAGGCCTCAAGCTCTCTATCTGCCCGGTCGATCCACTCAAGGTCTTCGTCACTAAAGATAGGATCCGTTAGCCTCAGTGATCCACTCTGATTCTGGATCGACCTCCTCTAGCGTGATCGGGTTGGTGTCACTGTCCAAAATCTATCTCGTTCTAAGACGGAGGTTGCAATGAAAAAATTCTAGATCATTCAACGTCTCTACAAATAGTCTATTGTGCCTTTTGGAGTGTATGTGCTCAACCATACTCCAATTGCGCTCACAACCCAAAGCGCTACATGGTTGGCTCAATATACGGATGGCAATCCTCTAAAGGTTTGGTGTTTCAGCACCAAACATTTGCCACCATCTATGTGGTGTTTTTAACCTACACTTTTCAATCAAGTTGGTAAACATGAGAAATGGTTTGGAACTTTAAAACAAGCCACTAGAATTATATTTCATTCTGACATTTATTAATTTGTACTTTTAAGTATCACTTCTAAGATAGGAGATTTCTATATGCAATCAAAAAGTACAATACAATGAATAGCTATATCTTACAATGTTGTTACAATATATACTATATAGATTTTAAAAATGGCAAACTATGGATGCTAGAATCTAGCAAAGAAAATATAATTATGACTTACACAAATGCCTCTACTATCGCCTTCTCTTCTTCAGGAAGAAGTAAGTTCTCTTTAAAAGTACTTGTTGATGCTTCCCCCGAATCTGTACTGTTTTCAGAAGTTGATTGAGCAAGCTTTGATTGAGATGATAGTTTGGATAGAAGCCACTGCATGAACCCAGGGATAGGACTAAGTGTGGCAAACACCTGGAGAAGAAACGCAAAAAGTTTAGACCATGGTGGATAGACCAAAACATACTTCCAAAAATCAGAAGTGTGCAGATTGTAATCATTTACTATCATGCAAGCATAAATACTACAAGACATATTGGCTGACGAAATTCTACAAAGTCATAGCCTCAATCAGGCCTACAAGAAAGCTAAACAAAGAACTATCTTAGAGACATAATAACATCATCCAGATCTTAATATATATACAGTCTATCATTCCTACAACATCATCATAACATAGTCACAACATTTTTACTGTCAAAGTAAAGCAATAAATGTAATATTTCTCAATTGTAATTAGCGATATTTATTGAAACTGTATGAATAATAAAATTTGGTTAAGGTTATGATTCAGAAATTTATGCACCACATGAACAGTTTAAAAGGGATACTTTTGCAAAAAACTAAAGAACTAGTGGAATATGATAAAGGCTGTGATTGAGTGATCATCATATCTCCCCTCCATGTACAAGGTTTAAAAGTGGTAATTTTTCCAGACATTAATGGGGGAAAACACAACGCATCTTACCGAGGATGGTGCATGTTAGTTGGATAGAAAAATATGAATAATGGCATCCAAGAATAGACAGAATTCAACAGGTCACTATCTATTAGTTCTAGCTGAGCTAAAAAGATAAAAATCCCACATTTTTCTTTGAACCTCATAGGAGGAGCCCTGCAGTAGCATAGTATTATTCAAACAAAAGCATAGACTTGTAAACATCTTGTGACACATTGAACAAACCAGAATAAGCTATAGATATAAAATTTCCTCAACTGTATGAGATGGCATTAGACGACATCTCAGAGAAATAACAAACACATCAGATTGTACAAGGCCTTGAATCTTGTACCTAAAATTTGACAAAAACAAATAATCCAAAATTATATTTAAAGTTATGCCTAGACCTTGAAATGCAAAATTCCAGTCAACATTTAGACCTCCAAAATAAGAATAAAAATAACCACCTCAAACTTGAGGAAGAATTTATAAAAAGCATTCCAGAAGGATAGTGTTGTATCCAATCTGAAAATTGATGGTCATGCTACTTACTGACTGATTGCGTTGATTCCTTGTCATTCAGAGAAGAAGACACCACTCTCTTGATAGATGCTCAGCCGGATAAATGACAAATTGGTGAGAGGACAGCACAAAATAAATGACACCATCGACCATTTGACGGAGATAATGATTAATGGTGCCAATGGAGAGAACAACAGCCATGTTGATGTTTTAGTCAATAGGAGGACCCACATTCATCGATCATCGATCCACCAATTCAAGACCAATGATACCTACCTTCTACGTTTAAGGAAATGTGTTTCAACGGAAAGCAAATAACAAGTAAAAACACTCAAAACACAAATACAAAGCAACATACAAGATTAGACAGAAAGAGACCAAAAACAACAAGAAAGCAAACAATTATAATCAATGTTGTAGCCTCTTTGATGCAACTATTTGTCCAAGATAGTATGGTTGTATGTGCGCTCACAATTTTGACAGCATAACAGTAGTAGAATGCTCCATTGTTGCTCAAGCTTGCAAGATGGTCTTGAAAATGGCTTCAAAGTTTACACAAGTATGGAGAGCTCTTCGAAAATTGCATAAGTGAAGTTGCACAATGAGGGATGGATATGGAAATGAGAGGATATTTGTGAGTAAGTGTTGGAAGAGGTTAGGGTTCTCAACATTAATGGGAGGTTGACTAGTGTCAACATCAGAGTGGTTGAGGAGAGTTGGGGGTTGAGAAAAGGACATGCCATAAAAGCACTTTATGTCTCAAACCCCAAAGGACATGTGATGGAAGAGAACAAAGAATATAAAAAAATTTTGAGGAGACATGACTAAAAGTGCATTTAAGGTAGACTTAATGGCACTTGGTTGGGGATTGGGATGAAAGAAACAAGGTTTGACTTTGATTCCCTAATCTTTATGCTTAGGAATGTGCACATGTTTACTAAGGGTTTAGGCTTAATGAAACATGTGATTAGGAGACAAGTGGGCTTGGTAGGAAAACGCAAGTGGTACGAAAGAAAGTGGATGAGGATTAATTTAGTAAATGATACATTTACCTAATTAAGATGGGATTAAATGGTGCAATTGGGATATTTAGGATTTTGCAAGTGGAGGAGGTTTTGAATTTCGAATTTCTTTTAATTCAAAATAGAGGAAGGATATTTAATTAAATAGATAGGTTTATTTATTAAAATGCGATTGGGTTTGTAGATAAATTAAATCAACAAATTTACCTAGAAGGATTGGCAAACGGGGAGATTAATTAAATAGGCAAGCCATTTAATTAATACAACTCTAAACGAAATAGAAGGGAAATATTAATTAGATAAATTGATTATTTAATTAATAAGACGACTATAGAAGAATGGTTAATACGACTTTAATATGATCAATATTTAATGATCAGATTTATGTGTCCACCTCTTCCTTCCAAGGACCAAGAAAGAAAAGAAACATACTCCTTCATTGGTAAAGTTGCAAGAGCTGTTCAAGCAGGATTGTCTCAATAGAGGATTGCAACCGGACATGTCCCTCAAGTACTACATAGACCTGAGGATGAGACATTTACCCACTAGGGGTAAAAGGGACTCTAATAATAATTTGAGACAGAAGGCTGGCAAGGGAAGATCAACAACACGAGCTTGGATGTAGAAGGCAGACATATATTTTCAACTTGATTCGATGCCCGAAGATGAAGCAATCAAGTACGCAACACTACACTTTTGATGGGATTGCTCACAAATGGTGTCACCATGGAATGGTAACATTGGGGCATTGATCAAATCACATCTTATGTTGACTTTTGATGGGAAGGATCCTAAGCTCAATTTCAAGGAGTTAGCACAATTGAGGAAAGGAAGATCCATAAACAACTAGATTGTCAACTTCTAGAGGCTCTCTGTATTGGTGATTGACATATCCGAGAGGAGATTGATAGTTATTTTAATGGATGGTTTTGTGTATCCTTTGAGAGGTTTGGTCAAGGCCCTTAGCCCTAACACACTCACAAAAGTGATCAAGAAGGCTCATGATATGGCCACATCTAACTCCAACAATCAAAGTCTTCCTAGGCCACCCATTACACAAAAGGAAAAACACAAGAAACCATTTCAAAAGGATTGGCCCAAGAAGACTCCAATGGATGATGCAACTAGGAAAAATCTAAGGAGAAGGAAGCATTGTTTCAGCTACAAGGAACCATGGGAGCCTAGTCACAGATGCCTTGGCAAAGGGAGGATTCATTACATCGAGGTTGCTTCAAACAATGAGGAGGAAGCTGAGGAATTTGAGGACCACAATGAGGAGCCACTACATTAGGAGAACATGAGTAGTTTTGGCCAGGTGCATGGAGGCAACTTTCAGGCATGATGATGTGATATGAGCAATGCAGTGTTTGGTTTCTTCCAAACCCTTGGACAACCAACATACACATTATTACGATGATGAGCAATAGACAGTGTTGGGTAGGCATAGATTGGTTTTCAGTGACATTCCCCCAGGGGTACCACCGAATAGAGGCTTTGAGAATACAATAGAGCTGGGGGAGGGAGGCAAACCAGTCATCACAACTCCTTACAGACATCTCAAGAAGTTCAAGGATGAATTTGAGAAGGCAATTCAGGAGCTTCTTGACATGGGACACATTAGGCCTAGCTCAAGCCCTTTTGCATCATCAATGGTCTTGGTGAAGAAGGATGGGATTCTCAAGATGTACATCGACTATCAGGCCTTGAACAAGAAGAAAACCAAGAATAGGTACCCGATCCCACAGATTGAAGAAAATTGGACAAACTTTGTGGGGAGTTCTACTTCTCGAACATAGACCTTAGATCCGGATATCACCAGATTTGTGTGAGGGAGCAAGATGTTCACAAGACAACCTTCTGATGCTACCATGGTCATTACGAGTTCTTGGTCATGCCCTTTGGATCAACCAATGCACCTATTACATTTTAGACTTGCATGAACCACATCTTCAACAAACAACTACGGAAGTTCCTATTGGTATTATTTGATGACATACTCATATACAACAAGAGATGGGAGGATCACCTGGGGCACTTGGACGAGGCATTGGGGATCATGGAGACGCATTTATTGTATGCAAAGAAGTCTCTAATAACCGGAGGCTAATTCTCCCAATATGACTTAGAATTTTTATCAACCACTATCTTTTCAACTAAATACATTTCATCAAACAATTTGGTGCTCACAACTTATGTTAAAAATTATACCAAAAGATATTACTGAAATGTAGATTACTTGACCAACAACATTCTAGTAATAAAGATATTGTTTGTGGTGCAGGAGCACCTATGGGTCACTTGTGACCTATTGATGCGACCACTATCTTTTCAACTAAGTACATTTCATCAAACAATTTGGAGCTCATAACTTATGTTCAAAATTATACCAAAAGAAATTACTGAAATGTAGATTACTTGACCAACAACATTCTAGTAATAAAGATATTGTTGTGGTGCAGGAGCACCTATGGGTCACTTGTGACCTATTGATGTTTTGTCATAATTTTGTGTTGATTCTGAAAAACAACAAAGCTTACTGAGAGGGGGAGGGGGTGAATCAGTAAGCCAAATAAAACCTTTTGAAAACTGAAATATAGCAGTAGATTAAACACAAAAACTTGAGACCAAGACACAAATTTTTATCTCATGGAAAACCCAACAGGGTAAAAAACCACGGCATCACTAATCACCAAAAATTGGGCTTCAACACAGTACAAAGATGAGCTATGACTCATTTACAGAGCATCAACTCTAGACATCAGAGGCTGCAACCTCTATTGAGCACCTACTCAAACTCCACCCTACACAAAACACTAGAGAGATGTTTAAACCCATAACATTTAGATGCAATGTCCACTTTGTTGTAAGTGAACTCTATTTCATAACATATAACTCCCTAAAACTGATGATTTTTCTTCTGTATCTTCCAATATATATATATATATATATATATATATATCTAAATATTTGCACTTGTAGGGCACCTCAATAGATGAATATACAGGCTTTTCAAAACTTTTAAATTGCACTTAATCCAACAACCTGTACAATCACAGCTATTAAAGTAACTTTCAATCCAACCTCTGTTATATCCTTTTTTTTTAAGACAAACTGCGGTTGCTTGAATATTTAACCCACTTTCATCTGCTATCAATGCTCAGTCTCATCTTTAAAAACATCACCCGCGCTCTATATATTTTCTTTTTTGCATAGGATGCTAAATTCTATTTTTGAAGTCATTACTTTCATTCAAAGACTTTCCACGTCACTATATTTTCATACGCAGCTGCCAACACACCAGACGGTTACATTTGTCACCGAAAAAAAATCAGTTACAATATTCAATATATTCATGATATGAATCGCAGAGAATATGCAATTATCAAAAAACGTTTTTCTAATCTCCTCCAACCTGCAGCGACACATGTATATTCCTTAGTTGAATTCTGCTGACTCCAGAAAGATACGCAACTCCTCATGATTTGGTTACCGTTTTTATCTCCCTGTCGTTTGCAGTACCAGACCCAGTATAACTCAAGCACCGCACACAAGACTCCATTTCTGTTATGAAATAACGATGGCGGGTTATTCTAGCTCCAAATCGAAAACCTATGCATCCCAAATATTTCATCAGTTTTCATTCTTCATTTCTAGTTTGAAAAAAAAATCACAAACTGACGACTTTGTCATATTCGACATAAAAAGCTTGTCTTAGACCCTTCCTTATCAATAGCATATATTATCACCTATGGTTATCAATGATAGAAGCCATATACACACTGCCTAGCAATGGTCGTCATAAACATTTGACACAGTCGAATCCTTGATAGTTACACTTTGCACTTGCAAAATGTTCTTGAACATAACTGCCCTGTATACTTGTTAAAAAACATATATATCGAGTATCGTTTGAAATGTGCATTTTGTCCAGCTCACATATACAAACAACATTCTTATCCAAAACAAGACACATTTGGTATATAGAATACATACACAGTCCAGATCAGATTCAAAGTGACACTCATGCCAGCCTTTCTTAATGAAACGGTCATAAACATAATTGATTAGCAAACAACCAAATGTACCCTTTGACATCAATGACAGAAAAAACTCCAACAGATTCATGTTTTGATGTTGTTTGAAGATGCAATAAGGTCACTTGGACCATTCCCTAATCCTTTCATGTTGCTATGTAAGGCCTCAGTGTCACTTTGTCATTGTAAACCAACAAGGTCCTGATAAGGTCAACTATGGTTAAACTACACAAATATGACCGAAAATGTGGGCAATTGATGTAATTGGTGTTTTTAAGTCATTTTGATAGGTTTCAAAGGTCCTTGCAAAGTTTGGTGGCGTTTGGACCCAAGGTGCAAAAGTTGAACAAAAAAATGTAAAAGTTGCAAAATTGCATTTGCAAAATTGCAAAAAAGTTGTAAAAGGCAGTTTGGGGATTTGTAAATAGTTTGGATAGGTTGTTACCGATCAACCAAGTCTGTGATGTTATATGTAAGGCGTTTTCATCGTGTGAGGGAGGAGTTAGAAAAGGTTTTGAAGTGCAAAAAGTAATAAAAACATGTAACATTCTGTAAATTCTTCTTCTTTTTCTCTGTTTCAGTCAATTAATGCTCTCTACGATGGAATGAAGTTCGTATAAGATTGATTGTATTGGATGCTAGCATGAGTTTACTTCCTTATGGATTTGATTTGAATCCATTTCATTGAATATGGAGTAAGTTATGGTGTTTTTAGTGGAAACGGGTCTGAAACCCTCCTAGGGTAAACAGTGGACACAAGAAAATTCATAACTCTCATCCCAACTGTGGAAATTTGCTATAAATTGGTGAGACACGTCCTTTTAATGATTATTTGTGATTCCAAAGTTACAGATTGTTGTGAAGAGTTTTGACCTTGTTATCATGATCCCCTAGTACTGATTTTGTGTAGCAGCAGACTGTTATAGCAGGGAAATGTGAAGTTTCTTTATGGTTTTGGTTTTTGGGTCACTATTCATCATAAGGACTGATTGGATATGTGGTTCAGGAGTCTTGGAATCCATAACCATTGAACATGTTAAACACACTGTGATGAGAGTATTCAAACATTGTCATATGTTGTGAACCCATTTTAATTGAAGGATGAAAGAGGAGACCGAAGGTTATTGTCAAGGAACACCTAAATAGGCATCATTGGCATTTGGCTGAATGTCAGTTATCTGTGGAAGTGTTTGTTTAAAACTTCATGTGCCAAGACTTGTATATGTTTCAAAGGGCCTTTAAAGTGTCTGAAAGTGCAGTCACAGTCAGAAGTTGCAGTGTTGGTGTGGAGTCAAACCCATCAGTCATTCATAAGGGCTTATTGTCCTAGAAGTCAGCTTGTCAGTCACTGATTTAATGACATGTTGCAGAGAGATTCTGATCAGTGGGAGCCATGTTACAAAGGCATTGATGGATGGTTGGAGAAACAGTTAGTTGGGAGAATTGTTTTGTGAAAGTGTGGTCAATTGTTGTTGACAAAGGCTAATGACATGTGGCATGATTTGGGAACATATAACAGCAGATGGATCGGTTGTTCTTGAAGGGTGTCTTGAGGGTGTATTGTGTTGTTTTAGAGTGCCTTTGAAGTTGTTTGAGTCTTGTGGATGGTAGATGTTCTATTTGCTATTGAATTCCATGAACCAAAGGAGTCATGGTGAAGGGTGATTTGAAGATGGTCAAGAGTGGAAGAGTGTTGTTGAGATGTTAATACTTGATGAATCCTGATATATTTGGGATGTTGAGATGTCAAAAACGTCTGAGGGTTGTCAGGGTAATGTTCATTTGAGATGCCTTTAGGTGAGTGTACAGAACAAAGTTGTTTTCAGTATGAATCCAAGAGCCTCTGCATCAGTTTGAGATAATTGTCACTCGTTAAAAAGATATCACTGAAATGTAGATTACTTGTCCAACAACATTCTGGTAATAAAGATATTGTTTGAGATAACAGTTACTCATAATAATGACCCAAAGAAAGATTTGTTTCTGACCTTATTGTTGGCTAAATATTTTCTAAGTGGTCATAGACATACTACTTACAAAATGAAGTATTTAGACACAGTATGTGAGATATAATCTCTCCTCTCAACTAAGGGGAGGAACCCTTCTTATTGCTACTGAAACAACTAAAACTTCACAAGAAATTCAAACTAATCTAAGATTGGATGTTGCACGTATCACTTCCTCTTTCTTTAGGAAGGACTTACACTTTCATAAATATGCACTTTACAAACTTGAGACTTTTGACAACTTCACTTTTAAGCACTAACTGGAGCAATAATGCCAATAATCTTAAAATTAACCAAAAGATTAATTTTTAAGTGTACCTGTAAACTATTAACTAAGGAATATACATAAGCTCAAAGACTCATACACTGTCCCAAAAAGATTTAAAGGATGAGGCAATAATATGTTTAGCACAAAGACTTTAACACATAAAACTTCCTTTCTAATTTCTAATATCACAAAGAATCATGACACAAAGATTATGAATTCGTTTCTATGTAACTCAAATTGAAAACTACAACACAAAGTTTGTATGAAATCGGATTTAAAGTTGTCCTTAGAGTAGCACAAATAACTCATACACTTTTCTCAATAAATTCATGGTAATACCACTATTGTGACATAAGAACACAACAATGATACAACAAGTTCCTTCAACACAAAGATTGAAAACACCTGCTCTTTTATTTTCTTTGAAATCAACTTACACAAATAAAAGCACAGTTCATATCTCGCACAATTCCAGCTGAGTTTACTTGCAATGCCTAAAGATGTTTATTTACAATGAGCCCTCTTGTATTTATAGAAGAGAGGCTAAGACAAAAAGGTGGAAAACTAACTAATTGTTGACTTATTCAACATTACAGTCCTATGTAATGTGATTACATGTAATGAGACTGTAATTACAATTTTTTTCTTTACATGTGACATTACCATATGCAATTACAATTTTATGCTTTACATGTACCTTCTCAATGTTGTCGGGATATTTGAATGTACCGGTTATTATATTAATAAAGTATTATGTTGGTCTCGGTCGTTAGTGACCGAGAGGTTAGATAGTTACGTCACGACGTTTCGGTCGTGGCCCTTCGGGTACTTTATATACCCTCTCGGAGGATGGACACGGATATTAATGTATGATCATTATGATGTAAATGTACTTGCCAGTCTACAATGATTAATGAAAGTATTTATTATTCTATGATATATTCTGTGTTTATTATATTTCCTGTACTATGTCTATGCATTATTAAGTTACCCTGACGGTAAACATCTGGCGCCGCTACCTAGACGTACTCGGGAAGAGAAGTGAGGAAAGGATTTATGCCCAATGTTTTAAATAAAGATAGAAATAAAAAGGCACGAGATGATGAAGGTGAGGCCGCACAGAAGGCATTGATCTCCGCGCAGCAATGTGAATGTCGGTATAGGCTGAGGCAACTTGCCAAGGACCAACTTGCCGGAGGGTTGCCCGAAGGGAACCTCGGAAGTGGTACGGAAGGTGCAGAGGCCGACGGAGAACAGTTCACTTCGCCGGAGCGTCGGAGAGCGCGGAGTAGGGAGGAACTACTCGAGGAAACACGATTGAGACAGGTCTTACTTCAGGAAGAGCGAGACCGGTTTGAAGATTTGACCTGTACACCACGTGTGGAGGATCGAGACCACGAAGGGAACCGTACGGTCGAAGGTGACGGTTCTGCCAGAGGTGCCAGTGACAGTACGGCCGAAGGCGCTGCGAACGCACAAGCGAACCCTCTGTTGGAACCAAGAACTCCACACAGTACGGTCCCATCAGTCACGCAATTGCCGCAAGGGCAAGTGCCACCAAACCACAATACACACAGTACTCAAGGAAGGGCGGGTACGAGTGCTGGCACAGGAGGTGCCGGAGCACT
>MU228384.1:3563976-3576781 GCA_018584345.1 Thuja plicata | reverse complement strand
CCCTATAGAATTTATGGTTCCAAGCCTTTGGATTGCCATTGAAAATAGACTCGGCGACAGGGAGAGGGAACGACTGCACACTCTATGGACTCTTGATGAACGGATACATGACGCCAGCAACGAGACCAAATTGAAACCTCCCCCGGAGAGGATGGACCCGAGAGGAGGGACAGAGCAACCGAGAGGATGGAAAAGGACTTGAGCGGTTAGGCAGGCGACCCGAGCATAGCTTGTACGGGCAACCAGAGAAACCTCCAGACAGGAAATTGAAAAATACCCGTACGGGTATGCATGACAGTACGACAGAAAATGTTTAAAAAAAATTTAAAAAAAAAAAAAAATCCATATGGCTTGTGGACGTACGGCCGAAGACTTAATAAAACACCGTACGGCATTCAAAATATTGTGCAGTGGTTTATAGCCGTACGGCACTCAAACTCAGAAGGCATTCGAAAAACAGACGTACAGCCAAGGTCAAAGACACATTGGATTGACCGTACGGCCCCCCCACAAACTAAATAGAGACAACCGTACGGCATTGGAGCACATAAAATTAGCGATGCACGGCAAAAGCCAGCAATAAATACCGTACGGAATAATATAAAGAAAATCGTACAGCAAGTGGCAAGAAGACACAATGTCGTACGGTCGTACGGCCTCAGTGAACATATAGAGGCGGAGCGCATAAGGAACCATCACCGTACGGCAGACAACAAAACAAATTCCGAACGGCGTGAGGGAGTAATAGGCACCGTACGGCATTCAAGGTGCACAGGTTGAACACGTATGACAGACCAATCAAATGCGTCCGTACGACAGTTGTAAGAAAAGAGGATTTCGTTCGATAGGTAAAGTACGACTTTCCTAGAGCAAGTATTAGCAGGAGTAAGCCACACGTGTTGGAGTGGATCGGGGAAGAGAGAAAGAAAACAAGGAATCCGTACAAAAGTTAAGCAAAGTAATAAATGGTTATATCTTTAACAGGAAGAGCAGTTTCATACGGACAGCAAGTAGTGGCAGAGAAGGTTCTAAAAAAAATAAAAATAAAAATAAAAACGACGACAAATCAATACAGCTCAAAATGAATAATGTATGGTACTGAAGGGAAGGGCATAAGTAGGCAGTAAGGAAAACACAAGCAGTTTGCAGAAAAGAGTATGGGATCATAAGAAAATCACAAAAATGGTGTGTTTCATGGACTTTTGTGTGGGTTTCCAGGACCCCGCGAGGGCGCTGCCCCTCGACCCCGCTGGGGGCGATGCCCCCTAGACCCCCAGTCGGTTCAGTTATTAGCCTTTGGAAAGTGTGACCAGTTGATGAGACCCGAAGCTGCTACAGGCATAGAGTGTCTATGTGCTGGAGGTGGAGAGAGCACTAGAGCAAGCCTTTAGAGAGGGGTACTACGCTTTGAGGCGTTCAGAGGTAGGTGTTGGCTGGAGGTGAGACTATCTTGGTGGATGCATAGAGAGCTCGGGAGGAGCTGACCACCCGGTTGGAGGCAGTAGAGCGACACTTGACTCAGCGTACCGAGGAGTTGGAAGCAGAGAAGGCAGCACAGGTGGCTATTGAGGTCAGATTGGCTCGGAAGACAGTATTGTTTGAACAAGAGTTAGCGGAGGCTACAGCTGGAAAGTATGTTTTGGAGACAAGTTTGGTGCAAGCACGGGAGGAATGTGATATGACGGAAAAAGAACGACAACGCAACATTGATGGGGAGGGCGGCACTTCAGCTTTTTCAGGGACGCCCTCCGGCCCTTCTCTTCAGTGATTTTCTTATTCTCTGTGGTGTATTTCATCTCCCTTTTGTTGTAAGTCGTCGGAGACGACTTTTTTTTGGGGGGGGATGATGTTGTCGGGATATTTGAATGTACCGGTTATTATATTAATAAAGTATTATGTTGGTCTCGGTCGTTAGTGACCGAGAGGTTAGATAGTTACGTCACGATGTTTCGGTCGTGGCCCTTCGGGTACTTTATATACCCTCTCGGAGGATGGACACGGATATTAATGTATGATCATTATGATGTAAATGTACTTGCCAGTCTGGAATGATTAATGAAAGTATTTATTATTCTATGATATATTCTGTGTTTATTATATTTCCTGTACTATGTCTATGCATTATTAAGTTACCCTGACGGTAAACAATCAAAACTAAATTACAAAATGCATGATGAAAACTAAACTAAGTGTCTGACAAGACACGAATCTTAATACATCATCCTCTGTTAGAGAGGTCCTCCTGTCGCTAGATTGCTAGTGCTTGAAATCTTCAAATCTGTACATGGGTGAGAACATCTGCATAAAATAGCACTTTGACCTTTGCATTTGATGGCATCAACAAATCACTGACTTTCGTTCTAACCCATGACTAAAAAATGTTCACGGTCCCTCTTATTGATCTACTACCACCCGCTTGAAATCAGTCTTGAAAGCATTCTAGTATTTATGAAACTTGAATTTCATCTTTTCCTCAAGCGTGATGGTTAGCTCTTTTGACATTGGATGAACCCCTGTAGCACTGAGATGAAAAGACCAAAACAACTTAACGTCACAATGTGTTGATGTTAGTTCCATATCATTCGCCATAAAGTTCATACTTTGAATTTGAAACTTGGTAGATCGTGTGTGCAAACAAGGCTGAAGTGAAAACGTTGCTTTTTGTGGGCCATAGTTGCAATTCGGGGATTTTGGAGTGCACTGCAAGTGAAGGTGCAAGTGTAGTTCAAATCGTAAAAGTTTATGCAATTGGAACAAAAAGTTCCTATTACAAGGGAAAAACAAACGTTTTAAGTGAAATTGGGGTTTTTGGACCCAACTGCACTTAAGATTGCATGTGTAGTTCAACTTGCAATCGGGTCAAACGTCCCCAATTGCATTTGTATTTGCATCTTCAAAGGGTAAACTTGGGTGTGATCGTGGTTTTCAAATGCGATTGCGCATGGGACTACATGTACCAAAACATGCAATTGGTGTTCAAATCCCCGATTTGTAAATGATAGGTATGGAGATTTCACAAGTTATTGCATATATAATTACATGTGACAGCACATGTAATGGGTATCAAAAATCCCGATTTGGGAACATGGTAGATCTGAAACTTGAATGCAATTGGGGGTTTGAGCTATGATTGCATATTACATTGCATATGTAAAGGATGTGGAAATCCATGAAATGTAAGTGTAAAGTAGGCAAACGGGATTTTAAACTATGACTGCACTTCATATTACATGTAATGAAACTGGGAAGTTCCAATTTTGGAACAAAAGGTATGTGAAACACAATGTAATAGCACATGTAGTAGGTATTTAAACCCCCAATTTGTATAGGAAACACAAAGGAAACCAGAAGCTCTGATTTGGAACTATGTATCACAATGTTATCAAGAATTTTACCCCAAATTACATTTGTATTTTTTTTTACAAATGAAAGTGAAAAGGGAACAAAAGTTCCAATATTCAGTATTTGGAAATTCGACCATATGAAGTGCCAGGTGTATTGAGGATTTTGACTTCAATATCACTGCAATGACCATAGAGGTTTCATGTAATAAATAACAAGATCTTCGGTCACATTCCTAATTTCTAAACTTACGGTTTTATCATCATCAGGATTTCAATACATAGAATACAAATAGAGAATGATAAACGGATCTCAAAAGGAGACAAAGCGGTAGAAACCAAAAACCAAGGATTACAAATCCCATTTTTTAACAAAACGACACCCTAAAACCCTAAATGCAGAGCTAAAATGGTGAAACAAATAGAAAAGCAAACAAAAATGACCATAATGTTTGAACAAAAACATAGAGTTGAATCAATCATAAAACATTTATGATTTTTGCCAAAAATGACCATGATCTCTGACAAAAACAACCATGGTTTTAACAAAAACGACCACGAAAATTGTATAAAAACGACCATGAATTCAAGCGAAAACGTAGAGGTAAGAAGAAAAATATAGCCGCACACCTGGTTAGGCAAAAACACAACCTATAAATCCTTAATCAAACTCAACGATATCCTTTGAATTCATAATTTTGTTCTGAACCCTTTAGGGCTCAGCGTTTTATTCAACTCCAAGTTTCATCGTTAAAGTTCAATGTTAAGGCTAAACTCGACATTTTATTAGCTTGGAGTTTAATTACAAAAGAAATATTACACGTATTGTTATGTGATCAGGATCTAAAATCCCAATCGGATATAACATTACATGTAACAAAATATGGAGTGACATTTGAAATACCCGATAAGTGAAATGCATATGTATTTTGGGCTTAAAATTCTGCTTTACATATAGTATAACATGCAATTAAAAATGCAAAGTCACTTCAAAGGTCTGGTCACTTATAATCTCGGGACTTTCATAACCTATTGCATATTATAATACATGACATGCAATGACATTTAAAAAGTCCGCTCTTTTTTATTTGTCGGAGTTTATATAAATTACACAATATATTAATTATAAGTCATGTAAAGACCCTTAAAGCCCCATCTTAAAACATTATAATTGAGCTTGAAAACATGAGCTCCTAATGTCATGTCCCCTCTCTAGTACGACAAGACACTTTACGTGGATTTGCCTATTCCAAACTCTCGTAGGTAGACGGAGGTGATGAGAGAGTCATTTTTGCGTTTATTTGGTGATTGGATGGCTCATTATGCTCTTGGAGACATTATATTTTATTATTACTTTTTATATGGGGCCAAAATGTTATATTTTTAAATTGAGGTGCACTTTTATTTTATAAAGTTACTTTTTATCTAAAAAGTGCAATGAGATTTTATAAGAATATTATGGATACTTCTAGAAAAGTAAGAGGCTTCTAGAGGAAGTTTCCAAAAAGTGAATAAATAGATCCCATGGGTCTCTCATTTGGCATTCTAGTCTATTTTCTCATTGAATCTTCTTGAGCATTTTGTCGGGCTTGATAGTCTGCAAATATTCAGCATAATCCTTGAGAACGATACCTCTCAAGAGATTGCATAACTGAGGAGGTGAAATAACTTCTGAAGGGTTGCACATTGGAAGTCGTATTCAACCATTTCATGTTGAGCTTCATTGAGTATTCAGACTTGGACTGATTTTTGACATATTTGGAGTCCTCAGACTTTATTGAGGGTTTGAGATTTTGTTCCAAAGAAGGTTTGAATTACATCTACTCATTTGGAGGATCATTTTGATAGAGTTGGAGGCAAATCAATACATTCTGGTGGAGTTTTGACAGGGCCTGTTATACAGCTGAGACACACATTTATGCTCATATCTACCAAATTGCTGGGAGTCTGATTTTATGATTTTTGGAGGACATTCTTCTACCCTAGGCGCCCCTTTTCTTGGCATTTTCGGCAGTTAATACCCCAGCCTTAATTTTTTTGCCAGGGCCGTACAGTCTGTACAGGTACGGCTGTACTTGCAGACTGTACAGCAACAGGACAGAGGACAGTTTGGAGTTGCTGTTTGGACATTGCATCATCAGCGTTTGATCAACAGCACATTGCATAATCCAGGTTCCATTTTGATTGCACTTGGTTATTAAAAAATTGCATATGTAATATCCAGATATAAGGGTTTGAAAATTCAGTCACTGTGTAACAGTCATTGCATAAATTCAGTCACTGTTTTGTATTCAGTCATATACAACATTACATATCTTAGTTAGAGCCTATTGTATGAGACAAGACAATCATAATCAGTCCATTCAATAAGGACTCTTAGCATCGCATACTTTGTAATAGTTTCAAGTGTCAAATAATTGCAAAATTTGAAAGTTGTAATTGACATCTATATTGAACGCATATATATATTGACACTGTTTGGATATCATTGAGTAGTGTGGAATTGTTGCCCAACAATTATTTCCTTCAGCACTTTACTTTTTGCAGTGTATTCAGTTTGCGTGCCAAGTGTTTGACGAAGTTTCATAGTACAGTATCAGTAGTTTTAGTGATCCTATTAATAAGGGTCATTACACCTAAAGAAAATAAAAACGACTTAAATAAAAACCTATAAAAATTAATCGAAAAATAAAAGAAACGTAAACGAAAAACACTTGACTTAAGACAAAAAGACTCAAGAACAAAACCATTAACGAAAACAAATTATTTCTTTTAGAAATCAACTATAAAACGTACTTAGAGTATTTAATCAAAATTTCGATTAAATTTTTGTGGGGTTGTCATTAATTTTACTAAAATGCAATTAACGACAACACTTATGAACTATGATTCTTCAAATAACAATAAAATCTACAACTGTTTCCCGATGTCAATCTAGGACAGCAATGTCAAAGTAAAGGAAGTAGCAAATATACTCAGTTTAGTGAGTAGCATCATAAACATCCTCGATCAATGCATTCAAATAACCCTCTTTCCCATGCACGAACAAAATCGACTTTCAGCCATAGAAAATACATTCAGAAGTCCTCAATATCAGGTTTGAATACTGAATATTGAACGTCCAAACTAGATAGCAGCAGCTTCAATTCTCTCCATTGATCTTATAGAGCCAAGAGTTCTCTGTGAAATGACAAAAGGTAGTGGCCTTATACACTTATTCAAGAATAGGAACCGGTCTTTTACACTTATTACAAATAATGAAGAATGGGAACCAGCAGTCTGTATAAGTTCCTACTATCTGTAGTATACGTGCAGTAAACTCCCAACAACCAGCAAGGAGAGGTTACATAGTGCATTCTTCAAAGTTTGCAATCAGCTATCACCTGAACTCTATTCGATACCTCTGCATCCCATACTCAGATTATTCTCCATACAATGGCTTCAACAATACCCATAAGCAAGCCAAGCAACCCTTTGTCTGAAGAAATGTGGAAAGGGCGACATCCAAAGAGACAACATAAAATCCGCCTAGAGCTTGATTCAATCTCTTCTTCCACTCCCATCACACCCTGGTAATGGCCACCAACAAGCATTCACAGCAAAGGAAATAAATCACACTTTGGTCCAAGTTTCTTTTACACATCTCTGTTGACATAATACATGCCTCCAATATTATTACCATTGAATGTCCAAAAATTTAAAGCTCTCCCGTATAACATTAAAATTTAAAATTGCTTGAACACTTGTTTATTTTCATAGTAACCCAATCATTTGCCTTCGAACTAAATTTCTCAAATCAATAATCTTTGCCAAATAATATTAACAATAGGAATATATATTGCAGTGTCATAACATGAGATAAAATATAAACCTAATGCCCAACTATAGAGAAGCTTTAAATATTAAATAAATTTCTTCGCAAGTAGTAAATGATTTCTTCGTTCAAAGAACCAAAATAATAATATAATGAGTGTCGAATGCATATGAATATTTATTTGCCTCAAATATTATATTAAAGAAACCTTCAATAGTGCAGTCACCCAATAATAATAATAAAGCCATCTAACCTGTCAGACATCGTTCAAACTATATACTCTGAATGAAGCTGATATCAAAGAATTCCACAAATTCCACGTTAGCCTCAAATTAAGATCCTATCTAAATCCTCCTCTTCCACTTAGGTCAGATCTTCCACTGACAAAAATGGCTTCTCAGGCACATCCCAAGACAATTTGAGAAACTTCTCAAATCAAATAAACAATAATAATCTCAATCATTCAGCCTCAATCCTAAAACCATTTAAGTAATATTAAATTTAGTTCCATCCATTCCCGTATAGTTAATAATTAGTGATTTTAATTAATATTTTAACTAAAGTCACTTTAATTAATTATTAATAATTTTAACTTTTAATTTAATTTTAGGTCATAATATTAAACAATTAATTTTAAGTAATTTTGCTTGACTTTAGCCTTTACAAGTAAAGTGGGTCATTACAAGTACTCCCATCCCTAGATTGCTTGTCCTCAAGCAATCAGACTCCTGAATACTAAATCAACTACCATTTGCACCAAAATACCTAAGTCCCATATCAATCTCATGAATTCTTTACCAAGAATCCGCAGTGCCACTCTAATATATCTAAAATTTGCAACATTTTTCATCTGTATTATTCTGCAAAATACTCTGTCAATCATGGCAAACCCTGGATCCCAAATTTGAACATCAACCTCAACATAAATCCTCAAGGATAAAGAAAAAGCATTCATCAAATCATCAATGGTAGTCACACCTCTGTCAACTCCATGAATCAACACATCAACCATGAAAGGAAATTGTGAAAACTCATAAACATAGGTTGCCCATGCAACCTCATTATGTCTACATATAGCAATCGCCATTAAAACTTCCAATGCACCTTGCTGAAAATCCTACTGATATTGATCATATATATGCAACTGCTGAACTTCCAATACCATATCAAGATCACCAAATTTAATAATGTAATGATTACCAATGTTGTTGCAGTCATGCAATTGAAAACTTATAGATGATACCATGCTAGAATCTGAACATTTGTCATATATTGCATCATAGAAAGAAGTAGATGTACCTTCTTTATCATCCTTTTGGTCTTCGTTTGCCTCTCCAGAAACTCCAGACTCATTAACAACTACCTCAATCTGCGAACCAACATTGCTTGTGTTCATTTCAAAAGCACCATGACCTAGAATGCTCATCTCCTCATGCAAACTAGGATATGAATCTAGGAGTCCATGTTGTCACTCAATCTTTTGTAGATTCCGCCTTGCCTGAGCAGAAATCCTCTTAGCGCGCTTGGCTTTCTCCATCCATCCATCACACTATGTTAAAGTACTTTTCACATCTTCAGTACTATTCATTAACTTTCTTGGCTCCTCGTCTATTGTTGACATGTCATTTCCTGCCACAGATTCTTCAAGAATTCCTTCAATATCCTTTTCTTCATTCTCTTCACTTTGCTGTTCTGAATTCTTTGCTGGATGTTGTAACAATTCTACCCTATGGATTTCAACAATCCCTTCAACTATTATCTGCATTTCCCTAATCCTTGAATTATCTTCTTGTTCCTTCAGTGAAGTTGTCATCTTTTCTGGTTGGTATAAAGAATAGTGAGCCATACTCACTTGTAAGTGAAATCATCAACTTCCTTTTCTCTGTCTTCAGCAAACTTAATAGCAAAGTCCCCAGAATAATGAGCCATACTCAGTTGTAAGTAAAGTACATCAACTTCTTTTTCTTTGTCTTCAGCGAACTTGATAGCAAAGTCCCTATGCCTGAGCAACTGCAAGTAATCTGATTTTGTCTTTTCTAATGCTTCTTTGATTGTTTGCAGCTGTACACTAGAAGTTACATTTGCAATTCCTTTTTGTCTTTCCTCCTTTTGAAGATTCCACATAAGATCTTCAATTTGTTTATGAGTATTGTCAATCCTTGTCAATACTTGCACAATCTTCTCCTTTGTGACCACTAGTCGATCCTTCAAACCTTGCCCTTCCAAAATTCTATGCTTATCAAAGTGACTAGAACTATCACACGAAAAATCTTCTGATTTGCTTTCATTTGTAAGAACATTTTCCTCATCAAAAGCAATTGCCTTACTAGAGGTTACCATATAATCGTCGATCTTATAAGCATAATTAATACCTTCATTACACTTACCAATATTGATCTCCAAATCACCCACATAAAATCTTGAGCATCCTTTGTTGGCTTTGTGAGATCGAAGTCTATGATCTCAACAATGCCCTTGTTCATAATAGATGAAAAGCACGAGGATTCATCTTCATCCTCTTTGGAATCACAAATGATTCCCTCACCCTGTATTTCTTTGCAAACTCCTTGGAAATTTGTTCCATAGTCATCACGAGAGAAGGTATCCTCTTCAACACAATCTTCCATCTACTCCTCTTTATTCAAGATATGCTTTAGCTTCCTCTCACATTGACTGAACAAACTAAAGACCAATGCGCATGCAGATGAAGGCATCGCACATTCCTATTTCAATACAGCCCATGGCATAGATAAGATACATTGGGAAATAGTATCACTCTCCTTGATAGTCAAAACCATGATAGTTTTCATGGCTGAACTAATCTATTTATCATGTGTTTTCCTGATCGTAACTAAGAAATGATGAAACATATCATAAATCAAATTTTGTAATCCCAAATCCAACAGGAGGTTACTCACTCTGATTTTTGCAAAGAATGAATGCTACTGATGTGTTGGCTAAATATTTTGCAAGTCACTAAGACTACAACTTGGCAAAATGTTTCTTTTAGGCAGCAGTATCTGAGATTGCTCTCTCCTCTCAGCAATAGGGGAGGCTCGCTTCTTACCGCAGGTGGCTTCTATTGATATTATGGCCTTTACGGCAATAAATCAACCATCTTGAAATAATTAAAGGCAATAATAATAATAAATATATAGAGGATATATATATTTATTATTGTAAAACAATTTAAATAATAATAATAATTATAAGTAATATTTATTATTTATTGTTTGATCGATTTGCATAATTAAGTTTATATTTAATTTGTACTTGGGAGGGCCCAAGTCGGCCACCTTGAGGTGGTGGAGTTTATATCCAAAATCTCATATATATAATGATTCGATCCTTGAGGAGAAAGGCATCAAAAACATAACATGTGCTTCTCCTCCAAGAATCTCTAATCAGAGAATTACTCTTCCATTCAAGAGTGCGAACTATATCTTGGAATGCGAACTTGATCAGACCTTAATGTGCAAAGAGTGCAAGTTAAATCTGCCATTTAAGTGCGATCTATATCAGCATCAATGGTGCGAAATAAGTTAATCATATAGTGAGAATTATATCAAACATCGGTCTAATCTTGAAGAGCAAATTTAGGCAGATGCAAAGAGCGAATTCAAGCTGGTGCGAATTCCAGCAGTATGAAAATTTAGGGTGGCTTGAAGAGCAAATTGAGGCAGATGCAAAGAGCGAGTTCAAGCAGTCCATTAAGTGCGAACTCCAACAATATAAGGATGAAATCTTAAGCCCGATTCAGGGCTGTGATTATCATCTATTCAAGTGTGATTATAACTGCACTACGCATCTGCCTTTAAGGACACATTAAGTGCAGATTGATTACAGTGTTTAAAGTGCAGATCATAGGGCAGATCTGAAGCAATCCAAAGTTCAGATCGGTGGCATATTGGAGCGAAGTTAAAGAAGCCCTAGGTGGGCAACTTGGCATATATAGATTGGGCCAATATTGAAGGGCAAAATTGAAGATCTCAAGGTACAGATTTGAAGTCTCTAAGGACCGATTCAGAGCTATAATCCGAGTATTATCTCTCCTTGTTCTTCAATTATTTTCTTTACATCATGTGCTTAGTCTTGGAAGATCTCTATAGATTGTATATTCCTTGTAAGAATCTGAAAACATTAACATGGTATCAGAGCTTAGGTTGAGTAAAAGATCCATTTTCAGATTTAGGAATTCAGTCTAACTATTTCAAAAACTAAAAAATACTATCGCAACCGAGATTTGGCTCAAATTGTAATTTGACTTTACATCTTATTACATTTTATGAGGGTTTTGATCTAGGATTTTGATTATGCAAATTCATTGGTCCTTCTATGCCTAATAGTGATTGGCTCCTATGCTATCGAACCATCTCATAATTGGCTGGAAAGATATGGGTAAAATTGTGTCAATACATTCTTGCATGTTTTGAAACTATATGATTGAACTTCTTCGGGTAAATTACAAAATATCTGGAAACATATATTGAGAGGGAGTCTAACCTTGTGGACATTATAAGGTAAACCTAAGCTTCAGAGGGAGAAGACAGGATCTATATAAACCTCTCACCATATTGTTCTAGAGGGAGTAGATCATCTTGAGTGGCACAGGCCCCATAGATCATAACCTGGAATGACTTTAAACATGCATGAATAATATGAATCATGGACATACTAACAATTTATCCCTGTGTGGTTTTGTAGAAGGAAACCCACCTTAGTGCTTGACTTAAGAGGGAGTTTAATCATGGGCTCACTTAAACCTGGTTCTGCAGTATAAACTCCTTTCTTTACTTTTTGCATTCTAATTGTATGAATGTGCGGGATCATTCCTATTGACATTGCTGTTTGACATAGCTAGTTAATTGTTATTAGCTGATTATGAATATGTAGGACTGCATAATTCACTTTGGTATATATGTATGGGAACATTAATTGTTTTATTGGATACATACATTATGATACCTTGACATGCATATATAGTAGAGGTGAAAGAATTTGAATCTGAGCACCTTGCATTTTGAAAGGATCTTGCATATCGAGAGGGAGATTTATATATGGGCTCACTTGTACCAATTGTCTAAGTTATAAACTCCTTCCTTATTTTGGTCATATGCATTGACATATTTCTTTCATTGACTCATTTACATTTGATTACCTGATTTGTGTATGAGTGGCATCATACACAACTATTTTGGTTTTTGACTTACTTTATGTATGTTACTTTACTTTGGCTGCATATTGGCATATCTTTTGCATTTGTATATTCTATGTATGAATGGATCATACTTCTCATTGGTATACATTATATTAGCAGCACTACTTCACATTGAGTAATGTCTCATTTTGCATTACATTGGTTTACTTTTGCATATATGTGAACATGCTTCCTATATTCATGTTTGAATTATACTTGTTCAATGAGAGAACTACATTTGAATATGTACATTGGTTATGCATATATATTCATGTTCTCATGTATTTTTTGGATATTCTTATGAGGATAAGATTTTATTTTTGATATTTGTTGGCTAAATATTTTGCAAGTCACTAAGACTACAACTTGCAAAACGTGTACTTTAGGCAGCAATATGTGAGATTTCTCTCTCCTCTCAGCAATAGGGGAGGCTCCCTTCTTACCGCAGGTGGC
>MU228384.1:3536823-3550034 GCA_018584345.1 Thuja plicata | reverse complement strand
GCTATTTCCTCTTCCTCTTGGTAAGAGTTCACTGAGTTGGATCTCCAAAAATCTTCGCCTCCCCTTGATGCTTATATCCAATTCCCCTCTTCTTATCAACAAGAATAGTATCTCTACATTTGCCGTCCCTGGTCCCATCTCCCCCCCTATCGGCGTTCTCCATTTGTATGTGCCGTGGGAGGGGAAAGGTAGCGACCTTTCCTGGTCGCGACCTTTTCCCTATATGTTTATATTAATAATTTTAGCAATAATTAAAGTGTTAATTATTATTATATCAATAAATGATATATTATTAATATTATATATTGTTGATTATTAATATATTAATTTGTAATATATCAATAACATATTATTAATTATTACTACATATTATATTATTAATTATTATTATATAATAATATATTATTACATAATCAATTATATCATTATTTTTGTTTATTATTACTATATCAATAATATATTATATTATTACTATTCTTATCATTTATTGCTAAATTCTTATTTGAGGAAAGGGGATATTAAAATATAATTATATTATTATATTTAATAATAGATTATATTTTCTATTATTATATTATTGTATTCATATAATATAATATAATATTAAATTGATTATATTATTTCGTTCTATAATGAATTATAGTATTATTTATTGATTTATTTTTATTATTTCTTATCAAATCTTATTCTAGAAAGGGGACATTACATACTTGCACTTGTGGATAGTGATGAAACCTTAAGGGGTCCAAATTTACTGGAGAGTGTCACTTAAACGTTGCAATTCAAGTTGGAGATTTTGTTGCGTTTGCTCAAGGTCTTTCCATGCTTGTGCGTTGCTAAACAATCCTTCAATCATGACCTATCCTGCTATTCAAACCAAGAACCAATTCCAACTGTGATAACCTTGGCCAAATCTGTTTAATGCTGTCCCGTTTGTATCAAAAAAATTATTTGTATCTGCGTGAATATCTTATACAACATCTGGGGCAGCCAATGCAAAGGCACTAGCGTACTTGTTCTGAATTGTATGGTCCCTAAGGCACTTCTGAACCTTATTTAAGAATTGTTGACGGACATGATCTGAAGGATCCTGAGCTCTCAATATAGTCAAAAGAAATATCTGAGGCAAAATATGGAAATCCCATCTCCTAGCAAGTCGCAGAACAGATTTTTCAGCACTTAGCCTTAGGCAGGCTTTATCACTTTCGCTTGATTTTGACTTATCTGAAATGTCGCCTGTTTTAAGAAGTGTTAGAAGCACACCAAGCAATCCTTTGATCCGTTGTCTGAGATGCCCATCTTTATGCGGCGGATAGCTGTTAACCAGAGCCTTCAAGCCATATATCTTTAGCTGGCACACATTGCTGGGAAGCTCATTCTTAGCATTCTTAAATCTTTGTGATTCCTTAGAAAGGGGATCACACTCTCTCCGATGCAGCTTACGGCCAATAAATTTGATTATTTCCTCTTCACAAGTCTCAAAGATCGAAATAGCAGTCTGTGCAATGCAACCAAGAGACTACAAAGTTGTTGGGAGATTTTGACAATCTTCTAGGGAAACCACCCGTTTCTCATACAAATGCGATAATATCTCTTGACCAGACTCAGTAGATAATGTTGAAATTGCAGATACGACATATTTAAACATTGGCCATTTAACGCGTTAATTCATTCCAATGTCACGACAATTAATAAAATATTGGACTTTCCCGTGCAAATGGCAATATTCTAATGTTTTCATCCATTGTATAATAATCCCCAACCCAACAACTCTGAGAAAATTAATGGAATTTTGGCTTATTCTCAATCCCGATGCCAAAGATAAAGAAGTCGCTCCACTATTGTATTTGACTCGATACCAAGTTATCCCCTTCAATTAATTATTTTCCGAAAACATTCACGGCAACTAATCCGCCCCTGTAACGGCATGTAGTCACTCCCAGAATTGACGTGTCACATTCTGAATCCTCCAGAATAGCATCAAGACGTAATATATTTCCCTCTGATAGAAAAGAAAAACGCTTAGTTTCCTCCCAACACACGACAGTATTATACTAAATGCCTGGGCCAAGTGTCATTCTTAGCGGCAATGTTTGAATGACATTAATCTTTCGAAGCCAGAACTATATCTGTCGTTTCCCTTCGACGTGTACCTTCTCCAACGGCTCCAGACTCAAATGTTCAGACTGAAGGTATCCTGCTAGGCTTCCAGAAATTCAACCGTTTCTTTCAGTGCACAACCGAAGCATCTACAGGGATTAAATCTTTAATCAGCTTCAAGTTTATTTCTCCTCACTCGCTGAATACATAGAAATCACACCAACTCTTAACTGGCCGCCAAAGCACCTGTTCTTGGAATTCAATAGTGGTGACTTCAGGTAAACGTTGGATGTCCACTGTATATATCGTGAATGATGCAAAGGAACCCGATATCCAGTTTCAAGGGAACCGGCCAGAATGATTGGCTTCAATACAGTCTTTCATTTCATTCCCACAAATACATGGCTTGGAAATATTTTTTATTCATTCCTGAATGGAGTTGCGGCAAAATAGAAATCCCCACGGCTTGAGCAACGCTGAAATTTACGGCAATGCTATTAGGAATAATAAATTTTCTTGGCCAATAATTATCAAGCACCCAAACTATTCAACAAATGCTTGTCATTTATACTTATTAATTCCCATTCACCCTAGTCTTCATGCCGATAGGAACCCCCGAAAAATCTATATTTCCTCCTACCAAGGTTTTAGAAATGTTTTACTGATAGTAATCTTCATTTCTACTATGACGAACTGTATATAGGATTCACGGCAAATATATTATTTCTAGAGCTGTCTTAGAAGAAAATGGGCCTACACCAAACTAAATCACTTCGTCCTTAATTGAATCCGTCTTGGCCGAATATTACCTGTTTTCTGAAATGGAACAATACCACTGAATAATATTATGCATTGAATATCTTGATCATCTAGATATACTCCCACTGTAATAGCAAGTTACTTATAAATGAAACGGCCCGCGAAGGAAATTCAATTTAATGGAAAAGGCACTTTGTTATTCCAGGCGTGGCAGGTCTTTATTTTCCAGACGGCTGAGTGAAAACGGTTCTTCACAAGTGATCTCCACTTCAATGGTGAAACCAAGTAATGAAACCCAACAATAAAATAATCACTCAAATATTTGAAGCTATTTTAATATTTGAGACCATATGTTTTCTGAACGCACTTCACAATAGCATTTCATGGACTTAAAGTTGCCCAGATTTAATTCGAGACCCACAAACACAATAATTTAACGTTAATCCTTGGCATGATAAAAATGAATCGCACCTTTAGTGTTTGCTCCTGTATTCAAATATTCATAAATATTTTGCCACGAAGATTCAGGAATTTTTATAAAAATATTCTAATGTTGTTGTTCCTAAAATCCAACCAAGCATTCAAACTGCATTTCTCTGTCACTAATAAAAACTCATAGGCTGGCAGAAAACTCTTCTATAAATTTGTTTCTGAATAAACTTCACAGGATGGCAGGAAAACCAACTCTGATACCACTGTAATGACCCAAACCGGGTCTTTCCCAATATTTCTCAAATATATCTCATGCAGATTTAAACAAATACAGTCATGCAAATAAAACATTGATTCATAACAAATACCTAGCAAAAAGTCCCAATAAAACCTTCAGCAAATACTATTGCATTCTATAACAGCAATACAATAATAATGGGATTTCCACAATCCAAAATCTGAACTACAATATTTAGCAATAATATCAAATCACAAGAAGAACCTGGAAATGCAATGGCGAACTCTGCAGTGAATCCGCACCGGAGACGAACTGGGGCTACGTCCAATCCACCTCTAAGCCAAAAGAGTTTTCGTCCTCACGGCTGTATTCGAAAGCTAAAAGCTTCCTGATATCTCCAAGAGATAAATATCATATCAAAAACTAAACATATCCTGAATGAGACTCCAATCCTTCTTTCAAAGCAGCAGCTATGACTCTTCAGTTTCCCTTCTTTGTCTTTTCATATTCCCACTTTAAGACACATTAAATAAATATAACCTTTAAATCATAAAGTGGCATAATAATAAAGTATGGAATCTTCTGGCATTAAAACGGAGGACCAAACGAACTCGGAAGATGACGTGTGATAGCTTGCCGGAAAGCTCTCGGCGAGACGCTCCAAGTTCAATACTGAAATGCCAAGAAAACTGAACTCTATCGACTTACTAAAAATAGTAAGTACTCAGAAACCCTGCAGAAATTGCTCTAATTGGCCTAAAATTGGAATTATCTAGGCCAAATATCACACTGGTCCATATAAAACACTGGTTAGCCCACCAAACCATGATGAAATGGCTAACGACGCAGCAGAAATAATGTGCCCGAAAAAGGGGACATTACATTAATGCATGGCTTGGATTTCATCCGCCTTTTGTACTCGCAGTAGCTCGAGAGTAACTGAATCCTGCAACTCTTCTTCACTATCTGAAATTGGGATCATCTCAGGCCCCTTTGCTTTGGATGTTGCAATGGGTGTCGGAGCCTTAACCACGAGCTTTCCTCTCTTGATAGCTAGCTTTTGAATAGTTCTGATTTCTGATGTTGAGGTTTCCCCTTTCCCTTTACCTTGAATCTCTAATTTCAAACCCATCGGACCAGCAAGATCGAAATCCTTCCCAGGCTCGATTTTGATACTTCTCATACCCCTCCTTTTCAGCCAAATGTTTGTATTGGCTAAGATGCTCTGAAATCTATCTCAAATGGACATACTTTCTTTTACTGACCAGCATGGAGGTAAAACAGGCAAGTTCTTAATACGATGCTTCCTATATTCCAGATCCAGAATATCATCATCATCTTTGACCCCATTAGGAATCTGGGCAAGGTTGAAGTCCACAATTTGTTTTATGGTAAGAAGGGAGTAATCCATTTTTGCAATATCAACCTCAATGCGAAGATTAATCTAGATGTGTTCAAGGCGATCAATATGGATGAATAGCCTTCTAATTTTATCATTCATGCCCCTCCAGTCGAAAGAACTCTGGCCCATGAATTTCTTTAGATTAATCTCCTGGAGTTCAAACTCCATACACTTGGCTTTTGGTACTCTATCAAGTGAGTATCCACCAATCCTTAAAGGATTCCGCGAAGAGATGCCAATTCCCGATCTAAACAAGGTAGATTGATATGCTTGTACAGCCATGAGTTGCCGAGCCAACTCCATTAGGATGATCCTATCTGTAGAATACTTGGGTAAGGTATATAGTTCTTCCCTGAAATATCCAACCCTTAGGTAGGTGTTTGGGAATTGGAGAAAGAAACACCCATACTCGCTGACTTTATTCCAAGCTTCATCAGAAACCCTCTTATTTGGGAGCTCCTTATCAAACAGGCATCTACGATGCCCAAAGAAAGCATCTTGCACTCTCCTGTAATGAATACGGCTTGATCTCAAGGGCAGATGATCAAAAAAGACACAAACAAGTACTTGTGACCTATCTCCTTTAGTAGAGAGCCCTGAAAAAGACCCTAGGGCAGCAGTAATATAGACAAAGTACTAATTCATGTAGAAGGTACCAGTTAGCATAACTTGCGCCAGCTACTCACAAAGAGTATCGCTTATGAGCTCACCCCAGAAAAGTCTCCGTCTTGACTTGATAATCAAAGAGAAGTACTTGTACATCCAAGGCTCGAAAAGATTTGATTGTTTAAGTCCTCTGATTTTGCTCAATAGGGTTATAAGATCGTAGATTTCTTCCTTGAAATCCAACCTATGCATCCCTTTAGGCTCTCACAAAATTGGGCCTCTTGGTGATCAACCAATGCTCATTGATGTACCTCATGCAAGCTGATTTCCCATTTCCTAGCTATTGAGAGCTTTTTCCACTGTCAAGTTCATCACAACCGGAGCTGGAGGAACTCTGAAAACTCGGTCAATTGTATCCGGATCCAGGCTGATTACCACTTTCCCATCCTAATCCTTGATTGTTCTGGAAACAGGATCAAAGTTCTTGGCACATGCTATGATGAATTCAGGTTCCAAAGCTGTTGTAGGGAAAGTAGAAACATGGTGTATGTAACTTTCCCTAATACTAATCATCTCATCTTTGGTAGATGTGTCTACTCTCTTTAAGAACTCCATGTCAAGGTGACCAATTTATGTGTCTCAAATCTCCTCCACGTATGATGTAATTTGAGATGAGGAAATGGAGTTCTGATATCTGTCATACTAGTAATTCATTTTTTTCTTACCCTTGCCTCTTGGGGATGCGGATCCTCCTTCTGACATGACAAGAGTTGCCGCAGCAGCAACTGTGACATGGAAATTCCAGAAAACAAGCACCTCATCATTAAGAGTAGAAAAATCCATCCTAGAAATAGAGCTGCAAAAAGAGGGCAGCCCTTTATGAAGAGGAAAAATATGCACAAGTGGGGTTTTTGGATGCATTTACACATTTTGGACAACAAGACAAAAGAAATGAACAAAACATCTTGAATCTTGCGCATGGTTGACTTTTTGCGAGAAATTCCATGAGGTCAAAAAGTGGGCTTTTTGTGCAACTCTGCATATTGGGACAGCAAGTCTTACCTTTTCCATATGAGAATATGAAAAGGTGGGTTTTTCATGACAAATTACATATGGGACAACACTTTACATCTTTTCATACATTTTGGGAATTTCATTATCAAGAACGGGGTTTTTAATCCCGACTGCATATGAGAATAAATTGCATTCTCATATGCAACTTAGAAGAAAAGAGAAAGAGGAAAAGAAATGAGACACATTATATAGAAACAAAAACAAAAACAAATGCAACAAAGAAAAAGAAACAAGAAAATATACCTTCTCTCTGAATGCAAAGGAGAAGAACAACCAAACTTCTCAAGCTTACAAAGTTCACAAAATTCTGGGAATGAAAGAAGAATTAATAATTTTGAATTCAACTTGAGAGGAGAAGATAAGGGATATATAGGCAGTCAATTTGAAAGATTCCTTGTGAAAATTGAATGCAACTTCATGAGTCATGGAAGAAAGAGTGCCAAATGTATTCCATGCATCCCTAAATTGCTTAAAATCAGCAACAAAGAAGAAGTTTTCAACCAAAAACGTGCCCCATTAAGAACAAACTCTTCCTTCATAAATGCAAATGCATGTACTTCGAATTTGAAAGAAGAGAAAGCATTTCAACTTACCAAAAATCTGCCCTAAGAATAGGAGTGAATGCTGCAGAGATTGATGGCGGATTGCTTGCTCAAAGAGAACCGCTTTTTGCTTATGCCGTGCCCTAGGAGGACTTCTCTTGGCAAAACGCAGCTTCTTGTGGATGAAGAACTAAAGTTTTTGATGCAAAGCCCATTCAAAATCCTGTCATGGCTTTCTTGAATGGAAACGCCGCTTGTTATGGAGAGAAAACATGTTTTAATGACTTGAATTTCGCATAAGAAATGGTATGCAAACAGTCATTAAAACAGTGCCCAGCACTTTCAAAACTCATATGCAATCCTCATAAAAAATGACGCCTTGGATTTCGTAGTCTTTTAAAGGAGGGTTACGGGCTTTTTTGGACAAGAAGAATGTGTTTTTCTTTTGAAATACATGCAATCCCTTCTTTAATCGACACCATGTATCGAAAGGAGGAAAGACGCGCTTTTCAAAAGTCTCTGCATATATTTTCTTCCTTTTAGTTATATGCAAAACACACATAATTTGACGCCCTCCACTCTAGTTACAAAGCCACGGGTTAATATGGAAGGATCACAGGTTTTAAAAGATCATATGCATATATCTTGTCACTTTTAAGTGATATGCATATGACTATAAAAATGACGTCATGGAGTTCTTAAGAGGCAGGCCACGGGCTTTAATAAACTTTTTACATATAGAGCAGCCTTTAACAATATGCAAGTTACTATAAAAATGACGCCTTCTGCATATAAGAATAAATGCACTTTAAATAGACTTTGGCATATGTTTTATCATATGAAATGACATGCTATTGAAGCAAAAAACGACGCCCTTCATTCTGGACAAAGGAAAACATGTTTTTTTAGAGAGCAAAGCATATGTAAAAAGGATAAAAAACGCCACTATTAACATAAAAGATGAGAACATGGAGTTTTTTAGAAAGAATACAATGAGTTTTAAATGAAAATACATATACTTGCATATGCATTTCAAAATAAAAACCCCACTATTCACTTAAGTTAAAAAGGAAAACTAAATAACTTAAAAATGAATGTGATCTTATTCAAAAAGCCCACTCTTTTGTCTTGCCAACTGAAGTAGACTTAATTACATCATATACATTCAAATTGAATATGCAGATGTTATCAAAAAGTCCACTTAATAAATAAAGAACGTAATTTTATATGCAACTTAAATTTTAATGACTTGATATGCATATATGATTGAAAAACCCACTGCCATTAATATCTTTAAACAAAACTTCACAGAATGATGTGAAATTTTAAAATGGAGTTTTAAATCCATCTTTCACATAAAACAAACTCTCAGTCTGTGCAATTGACAATAAAAAGCCCACCTTTTTAATGATTTTTCAAAGATGTGCAGTCTGACCGAAAAACCCCACTAGAAGAATCTTGAAAAGCCTATAACTTGAGCTAGACTAACCCAAACGACGCCTAAAAGAGCTCGAAACGAGCGGGATTGCGAAGACTACAAACCTACGCCAAGAATGAAACCAAAAAAAAAACACAAACACAAGGAAAAACGAAAGAAAGATAAAAAGACTAAATGCTTTTCAAGAAGTAAAATCAGAAAAGAATCAAGGGATGACTGATTCCTTCGAACAAACCTTTTCAAAGCATCAACCTCCTTAGAGAAAAGTCCTACCAATTGATGGAAAATTGCGTAGGGTTGTTCAGTTTTGTGAATGCAAAATTGAGGACAACGTGATGTCATCAAGAACTCGAAAACTATCAACCATCAAGTGCAATACCTTCTTCATGGTGTCATCATCAATAGCATAGAATTTGCCCATTTAAAAAATGTTAATGGTAGCTTCAGTCGTATGATCATTTAGAATACATATAATATATGTTGATGAATAATAATATATTATATATGTTATATTATTATTAATAATATATTATGTTATATTATTATTAATCATATGAAATTTAATATTTAATATTAATCTATTATATTATTCTAAATTTATAATTGATTGATGAAACATTATAAGATTGATTAAATTATAATTAATGGGAAGAGGCATGTCCTTTCAAGGGCATGCCTCTCTAAAGACATATATATATAATCAATTGTCATTATATTAATCTCAATAATAATTAACAGACATGTCCCATGAAGGGACATGTCTCTCCTAGCCTCATTCCCAATATAAATGAAAAAGAGATTGTTGCATTTGGAAAACACATAAAACATAGACTGCAATTACATTTTCAGCTATCCTAAAACTTAACATGGTATCAGAGCCAAACTGCAAATGTAAGAGAGTAGTTTCTTGATGGTGAATGTGTGACTGCCTCGGAAAAATACAATCTCAATACAAGGACCATATCTAACAAATACACCATTGGATGTTTCTGAATTTTGGATATGTTTGTGACAAACAAATTGCAGAGAATCTCACTGAAGCAATTAGAGAGAAAATTTCGGGTTCAAAAGTTATGACCGACTATGTACAGGTCTATGTGAAATTCCTCAAAGCGGCTTTCACTAAAGAGATATATTAATTTGTTATGATCGTGGTCAAGCATTAACAAAGAAGCATGTATTCAAGGTAAGGTGTCTCTTTCTAGAAAGAAAGAATCAATTCTAGAGTGTCACCTCTCTTGAAGCAATCAAGTCATTTCACAAGAAGACGTGTGAATTGTTCAACGATATAAGAGTGGGAATTGTACATTGTGGGGGGAGAATAATAAGCAATGTTACATTTCCATTTGAACCATCCTTAGTGGGGAGATAATTCAAAGGGGAGATGTCTCTCAAATAATCTGAGGTCTTTTATGATTTGATGTATATGGACCTTCATTGAAGCAACTTGTGTCAAGGATGTTGATGCGCAGATAAGTATTTATTATCCTTGAATATTACATTATCTACTCATTATACTCTCTCTCTCATCTGTATTTCTATACGTACTATAATAAATATTTGCCTTCATCTTTTCCGAAGATGCTCTTGCAGGAAAAAGAAGATTGATATCAGATTCAAAGGGAGTCTGACTCTTCAAAGGTAACTTTGGACAAGGAGCTTAGAAGATTGATATCAGATTCAGAGGGAGTCTGCCAGTTCATCTTAAGCAATCTTGGATGATCAACAGATTGATATCTGCTCAATGAGTTCTTCTTTGTGAGAGAAGTTCGAGGTGAAATCCCTTGTTTTCACCCTCTACGCTGAGGCATGATGGATGTCATGTGTGACTCCATTTTTTTAATGGGCCTGCCCCATGTGTAAATCATGAGGAAGTGACGACTTCCAAATGATTATCACTTGTATTTGTAAAAGTTATTGGAAGGTGACGACCTTACAATAACTTGACCTTCTATTGTAATAGACATTGTGTGATGGCTGAAACAGATCACAATAGATAATTTTCTACATGGTGGATTCAATTCCTTAAACAAACCATTGACCTTTTATTGTAATAGACATCGTGTGATGGCTGAAACAGATCACAATAGAAGATTTCCTACATGGTGGATTCAGTTCCTTAAACAGACCATTGACCTTCTATTGTGATAGACATCGTGTGATGGCTGAAACAGATCACAATAGATGATTTCCTGCATGGTGGATTCAGTTCCTTAAACAGACCATTGACCTTCTATTGTGATATGATGGCTGAAACAGATCGCAATAGACAATTTTCTGCATGGTGGATTCAGTTCCTTAAATAGACCATTGACCTTCTATTGTGATAGACATCATGTGATGGCTGAAACAGATCACAATAGATGATTTCCTGCATGATGGATTCAGTTCCTTAAACAGACCATTGACCTTCTATTGTGATAGACATCATGTGATGGCTGAAACAGATCACATAGATGATTTCCTGCATGGTGGATTCAGTTCCTTAAACAAATCTATTGTGATAGACATCGTGTGATGGCTGAAACAGATCACAATAGATGATACCTTACATTAAGGATACATTACCTATGGAAATTTTTGAGTTATGCTGAATATCATGACACTTGATACTCTTGGTCAGACCAAATCTCTTGATATCACGATGAAGTGATATCTTTTCTCTTAAAAATAATGGATCTTTTGTGGATTGCATTTTGATGAATTTTATCTTCCTTAGCTAAGAGGGAGTGTTGATGTTTTGTGTAGCTATGGTAAGGGTAATAAGTGTTGACACAGGAGACCACTACACATTTTGTTTGATCATCCTCCCTAGCTAAGAGGGAGTGTTAATGTTTGTAGCTTCAGTCGTATAATCATTTAGAATACATATAATATATGTTGATTAATAATAATATATTATATATGTTATATTATTATTAATCATATGAAATTTAATATTTAATATTAATCTATTATATTATTCTAAATTAATAATTGATTGATGCAACATTATAAGATTGATTAAATTATATTTAATGGGAAGAGGCATGTCCTTTCAAGGACATGCCTCTGTAAAGACATATATATATATATATATATATAAAATCAATTGTCATTATATTAATCTCAATAATAATTAACAGACATGTCCCTTGAAGGGACATGTCTCTCCTAGTCTCATTCCTAATATAAATGAAAGAGAGATTGTTGCATTTGGAAAACACATAAAACATAGAGTGCTATTACATTTTCAGCTATCCTAAAACTTAACAAAAAAAAAATACTGATTTGAATATAATCTTCAACCTTCATACAATCTTTTAATATTAGACAATCACTTTTATAATCAACCCACGACATATTTAAAGAAATAAAATTACACATCTTCCTCAAGCATTTACTTCATTTTCCTAATGATGAGTTGTGATTAAGGAGACTTATGCAGTTCTTTCCAGAATAATCCCATGAAATTGCAACATTGTGAAGAAAATCTTGTGACTCGTAGGAAGATCATTCTCACGCTAGCCAGGAAATGTCTCTATGTGGGGTGATTTTTGTTCCTCTATAAGATTTTCAATTGAATGTACATGTGCAGCATTAAGCTGGAAATTTGCTTTCATGATACCATTATAGCTATATTTTCAACTTACATGATTGCATTGTGAAAGTAACAGTACTAACTTTCTGAATCTCAGAGTTTTTTACCTGGCTAGAGCCTCTATGTGCGTTCCTCTTTTGCTTTTTACAAAAATATCACATTACTTTATCACTTAACATATTCAATCTTACCCTTCAAGTAATTACTTTGTCAGCTGTTAGCCATCAATACACTTATCGTTCTTCAATACAGATGAATGGCTTTTGAATAAATATCACAAGGAAGAGTATAAAGTATTTTTCACTGAAAAGTAAATTATCTGTATATCTCCAACACAAACTAAATTCGACATCTTGCAACCACTTATAACAAAGTCTACTCTTGATATTTCTCACATTGTTACCATATGTGAAGCATATTACCACAAAAGGAAAAATGAAAAAACAATATGTTGATAAAAGATCTCGCTCAGATAACAGACGATATTATAGAGAAAACAAATAGAAATTCAAAGTGTCTGAGTACGACCAAATTAAGACTACAATTGTAAGGTTGGTAGAAGCATTAACATTTGATGTACTTGAATTCAAGAACTAAGCCCTTGTTGTCGGGATATTTGAATGTACCGGTTAATATATTAATAAAGTATTATGTTGGTCTCGGTCGTTAGTGACCGAGAGGTTAGATAGTTACGTCACGACGTTTCAGTCGTGGCCGTTCGGGTACTTTATATACCCTCTCGGAGGATGGACACGAAGATATTATTGCATGATCATTATGGTGTAAATGTACTTGCCAGTCTGGAATGATTAATGAAAGTATTTATTATTCTATGATATATTCTATGTTTATTGTATTTCCTGTACTATGTCTATGCATTATTAAGTTACCCGTTGACGGTAAACATCTGGCACCGCTGCCTAGACGTACTCGGGAAGAGAAGTGAGGAAAGGATTTATGCCCAATGTTTTAAATAAAGATAGAAATAAAAAGGCACGAGATGACGAAGGCGAGGCCGCACAGAAGGCTTTGATCTCCGC
>MU228384.1:3487479-3532480 GCA_018584345.1 Thuja plicata | reverse complement strand
TTAGCAGAGGCTACAGCTGAAACGTGTTTTTTGGCGACCAGTTTGGTGTAGGCACAGGAGGAATATGATGTGCTGGAAAAAGAACTACAAAGCAACATTGATGGGGAGGGCGGCACTTCAGCTTTTTCAGGGACGCCCTCCGCCACTTCTCTTCAGTGATTTTCTTATTCTATGTGGTGTATTTCATCTCCCTTTTGTTGTAAGACGTCGAAGACGACTTGTTTTTTTGGGGGGGATGATGTCGGGATATTTGAATGTACCGGTTAATATATTAATAAAGTATTATGTTGGTCTCGGTCGTTAGTGACCGAGAGGTTAGATAGTTACATCACGACGTTTCGGTCGTGGCCCTTTGGGTACTTTATATACCCTCTCGGAGGATGGACACGAAGATATTATTGCATGATCATTATGGTGTAAATGTACTTGCCAGTCTGGAATGATTAATGAAAGTATTTATTATTCTATGATATATTCTATGTTTATTGTATTTCCTATACTATGTCTATGCATTATTAAGTTACCCGTTGACGGTAAACAGCCCTGACAAGGCTTAGAACACAACATGAAGTGTTTGATGTTCGGAAAAACATGAAAATGGTTGTATCTATATTTGTGGCCTAATGCGTCTTCATCTTATAAAGAAAATAAGTTGACCATATGTTCAGCCTATCAATAAAAATGTTAAATTTAAGACAATGATTATATTTATGCAGCCTCATCCATGTAGTGTCCTATAGGATAAAGAATACATACTTTAATATGTGGCATTTCCTGTCGAACCAACTCAATAACGCGTTTGATTAGAAATTTCCCAAGATTTATTCCAGCTAGACCAGGCTGCCAATCATCCAGAACATTCTTATCAGATAACACTAAACATGAAACTTATTTTCTCTATGTTAAAGCCAGAAAGCATCCATCAAAGACAAGAATAAGCATTCTACTTAATTGTTAATCCCTTCTAACCAGACAATTTGCAACGTGAGAATCAACCAACAAAATGAGACATTGAGAATCAAGCAGGGTGAGATATATTTAGAGATGCAGCAATCCCACCTTTGGATTTTTGCAAACTGTTTTCTGGATAAAAGTTTGATTTTAAAAGTAACATATATGTTAAGATTGGACTCTTAGGCCCAGAAATACCAAGACTCGACGAGTCTGAGAAAGACTCGGTTGAATCCAAGTCCGGGTCCCCTAGACTCACCAAGGGTGCCTTGCTCACGACTCACCGAGTACTCGCAAATCTTGGCGAGTCTCGCTACACTGTTTCACACCTTATGAGCAGAATTTATTGTAGGGTATGAGAAAATTCTAAGTTGAATTATTGCTGACCGAAGTGCAGGCATTATTGAAGTTTATAAGCGAATTTCAAGAATCCTTGGAGCAGTTTTGTGGAAGATCAGATCTGATTCAAGAAGAAGATCAAACACTTATCACTTTATTCTTTTGGAGGAGGTTGGTGCCTCGTTTTCAAAGTGATTGGTGTCTCTTGCTGATTTGGTGCTCAGTTGTAGGGGATTGGTGTCCCCTTTGTGTTGGTGCCTACAAATTATTTTAAAGAGTTCATTTTTTTGAGGCTGGATTTGGACGGTCGATCCAAGCAGCTTTTCGCTCTGGTTTTCTCCCTAAAGAGTTTCCACATTAAATCTTGTGTCATTTATTTATGCAGATGTTTTCAATTATTCAATTATAATTACTAAAGCATTAAATAGGTAAAAAATTGGTCTTATACTGATTCACCCCCCTCTCACTATAAGTGTGTTTCTTCACAATGATCCAAAAAGCAATGTCAGAGCAATTTAAATGAATATTAAACTTCTGTCATTCAAGAAAACTTTGTTCTGTTGTCAACTTAGCCTCTATTGGGCAAACTTGTTACATATAATCAATGATCTGCACACAGAAAAAAGGTTAAATTTAAAGAAGGTAATAATCTTGTAGGTGTGGTGTACAGGTTAAATCTAGAAAGCCTCTTAAAGGAGACTCAAATTCAATTCCCCACACGTATTAAGGAGACCACCACGCTCATGGATAACATACATCACCATTAATGAGGTGTCATGGCATCACATCTTAAGCCATGGGTATAAATAGTTGCATGTTCAAGTTGGGGCTTCATAATGTCCATAGGTACCTTAACCAAAAGAATTTAAAGGGAATGAATTATCTCCATGAAATTAATGTTAAAACAAAACATTCATTTAAAATTTGCACTACAGGATGCATAATTATATTTCCAAGTAGGACATAGTAATAGAAAGATGCCACTAGAAAATAACAATGCAATAAGTTTCTATAAAGGTAAAGGCCATAAAGTACTACTTTAAAAATGTCATCATTAACATAGTATGTGAAACATGTGCATGAGCACACCACAAAATCTACACATTTCTTATAAATATTCTCACTTACAAACCATTGAAGACAAACTTAACAATCAACCACAATGCTATTAGAATTGCCTTCATAATGTCACCTGAGCAGAAGAGATTGAGTAGAACAAAGCTGTTGTTGCATCAATTTCTCGGATGGGTGGTTCATCCCAAAGTACTTCCTATAATACAGCCAAAAGAATAACTAATTTTTTAGATTCTCTATAATTCTCAGAAGTACAATACACAAAAACACTAAACATGACTGACCTGTATTGATTGTGCTAGGCTCTTCATTAGAGCAACTTCAATAAAAATAAGCGGCTCACCTACGACAATGATACCATCAAGTCAGGAGGATACTTAGTTGTTGAAACACATGACTTATTACCATGTTTTACAAATAAGGTAATAAAATACAGATTTTCAATATGTAATTTACAATATTACATGTAGTTCCTGGAATTGGGAGAAATCGTTCCCAAAACACATCAAAAAATTTAGAGAACTCAAGGAAAAGAAGGTTTTATCTATTGAAAGACCTGTTATTTTTACTGACTAAACAATGACAGATAACAACATTGTCAAGGTAGAAGAATCATCATATATTATCATACAATTGATCAAGAATAATAAATTTAAAATACAATATTCTACTTCCAACCCATCAATCTCATCATTTGACACTAACTGATAATTCAGAACTAAACATTTGAAAATCGGTACTCCTGAAATTGAAAGCTGGAACTTAAAATGGTAAATTCAATTTGAAATGACATTTAAAGTTTGGATTATCGATTACATCTAAAGTTATTATAAAATTATAAATCATAAAATACATAGCCCAAATCCTTGGTATGAAAAGAGTAACTTCTTGATGCAGTCTGGGTAGGGCTATCAACTAAATAATTGCCTAGACCTAGCAGCCTAAACATTCACACAATCCTCTAATAACATTCACACAACAAAAGAAAATAACATCTTTGCATTTATTATGAAAACTTGCCTTCAAAAGCTTACAACTATGCCAAGAAAGAGCATAAACTATTACATTATACAAAATTTGGCGTAGAACTATTCTAGACCTAGGATGGATGAAAGTCTCTATTTTTCCCCAAATGTCTCACTTAAAACAATCTACCCCTTGGTCCTCGTGTCCTACTTTATCATTACTCCTCTTTCTTGTGCAAGTATTTTCCTTAGCCCACAACTTGGGGCACATTTTTGCTCAAGAATGACTTGCCCACATTTTTTTGACCATATCCTCGTGTGTGACAGTTCTGACTTCATGACTGGTTGTTCTAACCAGCATGTGCTAGTGTTTAAAACTCTCCATCTACTCTATTTGGTCCCAAAGGAATCTTGAAGGAGCTTCTATGGATGCTGTGAATTTGATGAAATGTCTGAGGGAAATATTGCAATCAAGAAATGATAAAAACCTTCCATATTTTATGAAAGGAAGATTAAAGAGTCAAACAGTACAAAAGATAATGCCAAGTGTCCTTTGGGATCAACATCACTATGAGAAATCTCTGCCAACTAACATTCATGGTTTGTTGCTCAAATCATTCCAGTAGTTGCTGAACTTATGTCATTGCTAAAGTAAATTACCCTATTGTCAAAGTTACACAAGCTGCTGTTGACGTAACAATGAAACCGAAGATGTTACAGGTTGCTACCAAAGATGCACTGTACTTTGGTTGCTGCCAAAGTTAGCTGGATCATTCCTTGACTTTCATTAATCATCCCCTCATTCCATTTTTTCAAAACTCACAAACTAAAACCAAAATTCTTCTCAGCCTTCTTTGTAATGTGCCTAGCTGCAAATCTTAATAAATATGCAAGTTTTCTGATTTGTGCAACCTAACATAAATATAGGATATAGAATATGGGTGACAAACTCCAATAATTAAATGTTGATCATCACCATTTTATAGGAGCAATAAATTTGGGAAACCCTCATACATCAAAATATCATGAATTTTGCAGCAAATCCAACAATATGTAAAGCTGATACAAAAATGAAAATCCTCACATACCAAGCATAATTTATTGTGATAACCAATCTGAATGATGAATGCTCATATGATTATGACAACAAATGCAACAGTAGATAAACTTGTAATCACAATATTAATAATGGAATCATTACATTTCCAAATAATATAGCTAAATCGGGCAATTACAAAATGTTAAAATGAGCAGCCATATCTAATTAAACCCTTGTACAAATTTGTTTTAGATCAAAATAAGCAAACCGACTCACATATATCCAATGCTGGCTGAGTAGATGGTATGACAACTATGGTACAATGATTGTTGGGTTATTAAATACTATGCAACATCAAGAAGGTGGTGAGACAGCCTTTGAACCATATGGTGCCCTTCTTAAAAAAATTGGCAGCATCATCTAGTGATATGGTATTTGGAAATCCTAGGTTGACAGCAATAACAATGCAATTGGTCTGAAATTTCCGTCACAGCAACCACTCGTAAAATAGTGTAATGTCCCCTTTCTAGCACATGTACAGGTTTGTCGTTAGCCTATTTCTCGATGGTCCTGTAGGCTAACAAGGACATTTAAGGGACTTTGAGACCATTTGGCCTAGGCAGTTTTCGTTACAAAGAAATCCGAGGAGTCTGGACGCAATTTTGGCATACTTACAATTTATAAAAGTCAATTGGGCAAGGCCCAGATCTTCAATGACAGCATCATGTCGATGGTTAATGCTTAATATCGACAAGGGATTTTAATATCAATGATATGATTTATGTTGCCCTCAATTTTGCATTCACAAAATTGGACAACCCTACACAATTTTCTTATGGATTGGTAGGTATATCCTCTGAGGTTTTAATGCTCTTAATGATGTCTGTCTGAGGCAATCAGTCATCCCTTGATATGACTTGGATTTTAGGTCTTAAGAACATTGTTTTGTGAGGGTTCTTGTCAAGCTTATCACCATTGTTTGTTTGAAATGAGTTTTTCTCCTCTGTTGACAAGCACTTGACTTTTGAAATCTTCAAGTTTTTTTTAGCTTTGCGTTTAGTTTTTAGTTTTGTTTTTGTCTTAGATTTATAGCCCTTGAAATTTCGCTCGTTTTGAGCTATCTTAGGCATCAATCAGAGTTGTCTAGCTCAAGTTATTGAGGTTTTAAGCGTACTATAGGTTGGGTGTTTTTGCCTGATTGCATGTCTTGGTTAAAATCCCTTAAAAGTGAGCTTTTTGTTGGTAATTGCACGAAGTAAAGACATCATTTATAAGTAAAGTGGGTTTAGAACCTCACTTCAAAATTTCACATCCTGGGTTTAGACATCATTATGAGAACCTCACCCCAATTTTAGTAGGTATTGGCAGTGGCTTTGTCAGCTCATTATTGCGACCCTCGTGAGTTGACACCTGGTTTTGAGGGTCCCAATTGGCAGACTTGCTATTTTTAGTAAGTAAAATAGTAAGTCTGGACTTACTATTTTTAGTAAGTCAGTTTGGTCAATTTCTATTTCTGGCAGGGCAGTATCGACAGTGGTTAGTGCTCCAGACTATATTCAGTTTGTGCAGTTCTTTGGCTGGGGACTTACTATTTTTAGTAAGCCTATTCTTGGCAGTTGCCATTTTTGGCAGTGCAGTGGGTCGCTCTGGCAGTTAGTTGTCACTTGCAACAGATGTTGGATTTATTGCACAAGCTCATATTTATTAATTAATAATTAAAGTCATATTGTTATAATACTTTATTATAATAATGTTTTAAAAGTTGATAATTAAAAGAGTTGTGAACTGAAGCTCTTTTTGGGAAACTGTGGCTAAGGATGGGTTATAAATATGAGCTCATTTCATTGGGATGGGCATTCGATTATTGATTAAACTTTTGACTTTGTTGCTCTATGCTAGAATTTCTGAATTGTGCCCTTGCTGAAGTATAAGGGTTTCTGAGTTCTACATTCTTGCAAATGTGCTAAAGTAAACATTTGCTTCATCTCTTTACTGTAATTTTGTAGCTAAGGAGAGAAGTGGATTTATTTTGGAGATTATATTCTGATGAGTTTGTTAATAATTAATTGGCACACTGAGAGTGCAATTAATTCTGAAATCGATTTTCACCTTGAACTAGGGCCTGCATCAAGAGGTCGATTTGATTGGAGTAGCTGAGGAATTGATCCAGAGATTGTTTTGTTTGTGTTTTGAACTGAGATCATATTGGGGAGCTGAAACAATTTACAGTATCCAATCTGGAGTGGATCGAAGTTGATTTTTGACGGGCAACATTGGAAGAATTTTAGCTACGTCAGGGTTCAAGATCAATCATTGCAGAGGACGTTCCCATCGCTGGTCATTTTCCTGAGACTAGCATTTTCCCTGGACGTTAATACCATTCCTGGCCGCACGTGGATTTTGATCAGTCTGAAACAGCGAAGATAACGTGGATTTCTGGCAACGCTCGACAGAATACAAGGGTCAAGCGGCTGCAATTTGGTGGCTGGGAAACCCACGGGGTGTGAAGTGTGTCCACCAATATCAAACGCACTTGCTAGAAAGGAATTACGGGTTCTTTATTGTTTAAATTTTATTACTAAATAATTCTTAAATGTATTTCAGAATTTAATCAAATAAATATTCTGAGATAATTGTCTGTGAATAAGAGATACCAAACTAAAACTGAATACCATTTTAATAAAAATAAAGAAGTCTCCTTGCAATAAATTGTTGTTTTGTGCAAAGTTCAATTAATTAATCAGCTGAGCCAGGTTGGGCTCATTACAGTGGTATCAGAGCGGTTTCCTGCCAACCTGCAGGGAAATCGTGTTCATTTTTTATTATTATTATTTGGTAATTCAATTATGGCAGATGATAGGAGATTTATGCCCGGTAGGCATTACCACCAAAGAGGTCATTCACCCACACTAAATGAAGAGGATGCAGATATTCAGTTTGGCACAATGCTTGGTGGTGATGCTAATAATCCAGGTGGTTCAGGTGGTTCAACAGGTACTGCACGACCCACAGCTGCTACTGAAGCAGATATAGACAGAGAGGCTAGGGAGACCTTCAGGAATCTAGCAGCAGGCCAGCATCATGTAGCTGATGTATTACATGAGTTTTCTGACACATTGAGACGAATCGTACTTCTGAGGGATCAGAGTAGGGAGAGATCAAGTGATGCCTCTGTTGCATCACATAGATCACGGGTTCATGACAGGCACAGGGATTATGAGCATAGAGTCTCGAGATATGATAGAGCAGGTGACATGTGAGATCAGTTCAGACCCCAGGGGCCCAGATTTGTGAGACCGGGGGCTGATGCAGTCAGCACTGATGCCGAGGATGTTCCTTTTGCCGATGATATAGTCACTCACTATGCAAAGCGGGATGCCCTTCCTCAGGCCTTGAAGCAGAATTTGAACTTTGACAGATATTTGACACAAAAACGGGAGCATTCGAGGGGAAGGCTAGCACAGGATAGACAGAGGATGGGGCAGAATGATCTGAGACACGTGGCTAGCAAGATGATGCTAGCACATTTCGATGGCAGCGGTAGGGTCACTGCTAGAGCTTGGATCCACAAGCTGAACACCTACCTCGCATTGCATTTAGATGGGATTGCGCATGATTGGTGGTACCATGGGCTGAGATCTTTACACCATGACCAGATTATTGTTTATCAGGAGTTTGTGGATAGGTTGATTGAGCGTTTTGACAGGAAGAACCCGGAGGTCTACTTCAGAGAGTTGGCTCAATTACGACAGACGGCTAGCTTAGAGGCTTTCATCAGTGAGTTTCAGCGTCTGTAAGTTATGGTGTATGACATTTCTGAGCGGAGGAGAGTGACGTTATTTTTGGAGGGGTTAGCAGAGCCACTCCGTGGATGGATTAAGTCTTTGGACCCACCCACTTTACAGGATTTGATGAAGAAGGCCCGAGATCTTGAGTCATCATCTCGGAGCAAGGGTGCCCCGAAGTCATCTGATCCTCCACTTGTTGATGAGGAGTCTCCATCCGCTGTTGAGGACAAGGGCAAGTCAGTAGGGAGATTTGATGATACTTCCAGAGAGGACCTGAGGAGGAGACAACTTTGCTTTTGTTGCAAGGGACCTTTCTCTAAAGGTCATACTTGTGCTTTGAGCCTGAAAGGGGAAGTAAACCGCGGCATGTGGGTTTACACGGATGAGATGGAGGAGTCATCGCAGCAGCATGAGGATGAGGACAAAGATGATCCTACTGGGGATCGAGTCTATACTATGATGAGTGTTTGTAACCTCATATTCGACTCACATGTTCAAGATTTACATCAAGTGCAGAGCTGGTCTGTACCTAAGATGGTTTGGTTGCAGGATGACTGGGGAGAGTAAGTGAAGTTTAGTATGGTGAGTTCTCCTGTTGAGTCATCTTCTGGTGATGTCCAGATCTCCACTTCATCAACGCAGGCACTTGGGTTTATAATATAGGTTATGTTACTGGTTTTGATGATGTCATGGGTTTACAGTTGGTTTTGGGATGGCAGGGATGTCACGTACTTCTTATGAGATCCAGGTGGGTTCCAGTAAGATACTCGATTGCTTGAGGACAACCAATTTTGGGGAGGGAGGACTGTGATGTCCCCAATTTTAGCAGGTATTGGCAGTGGCTTTGTTAGCTCATTATCGCGACACTTGTGAGTTGACGCCTGGTTTTGAGGGTCCCAATTGGCAGACTTGCTATTTTTAGTAAGTCTGGACTTACTATTTTTAGTAAGTCAGTTTGGTCAGTTTCTATTTCTGGCAGGGCAGTATTGGCAGTGGTCAGTGCTCCAGACTATATTCAATTTGTGCAGTTCTTCGGCTGGGGACTTACTATTTTTAGTAAGTATTCTTGGCAGTTTCCATTTTTAGCAGTGCAGTGGGTGGCTCTGGCAGTTAGTTGTCACCTGCAGCGGATGTTGGATTTATTGCATGAGCTCATATTTATTAATTAATTATTTATTAATTAATAATTAAAGTCATATTGTTATAATACTTTATTATAATAATGTTTTAGAAGTTGATAATTAAAAGAGTTGTGAGCTGAAGCTCTTTTTGGGAAACTATGGCCAAGGATGGGTTATAAATATGAGCTCATTTCATTGGGATGGTCATTCAATTATTGATTAAAATTTTGACTTTGTGGCTCTGTGCCGGAATTTCTGAATTGTGCCCTTGCTGAAGTATAAGGGTTTCTGAGTTCTATATTCTTGCAAATGTGTTGAAGTAAACATTTGCTTCATCTCTTTACTGTAATTTTGCAGCTAAGGAGAGAAGTGGATTTATTTTGGAGATTATATTCTGAGGAGTTTGTTGATAATTAATTGGCACACTAAGAGTGCAATTAATTCTGAAATCGATTTTCACCTTGAACTGGGGCCTGCATCAAGAGGTCGATTTGATTGGAGTAGCTGAGGAATTGATCCAGAGATTGTTTTGTTTGTGTTTTGAACTGAGATCATACTGGGGAGCTGAAACGATTTACAGTATCCAATCTGGCGTGGATCGAAGTTGATTTTTGACAGGCAGCGTTGGAAGAATTTTAGTTGCATCTGGGTTCAAGATCAATCATTGCAGAGGACGTTCCCATCGCTGGTCATTTTCCTGAGACTAGCATTTTCCCTAGACGTTAATACCATTCCTGGCCGCACGTGGATTTTGATCAGTCTAAAACGGCAAAGATAACATGGATTTCTGGCAACGCTGGACATAATACAAGGGTCACACAGCTGCAATTTGGTGGCTGGAAAACCCACGGGGTGTGAAGTGTGTCCACCAATATCAAACGCACTTGCTAGAAAGGAATTACAAATTCTTTACTGTTTAAATTTTATTACTGAATAATTCTTAAATGTATTTCAGAATATAATCAAATAAATATTCTGAAATAATTGTTTGTGAATGAGAGATACCAAACTGAAACTGAATACCATTTTAATAAAAATAAAGAAGTCTCCTTGCAATAAATTGTTGTTTTGTGCAAAGTTCAATTAATTAATCAGCTGAGCCAAGTTGGGCTCATTACATAGAGTTGAATGGTAGCAAGTTATAGTAATAAATGCCCAACTTGTAGATGTGATTTAAGGAGCAGAATTGAGCATTAATAATAATAGCCGCACCTGATTTATGCCAGCTATGGTTCATTGTTGTGTCTCACGTGAGTCTCATGGAGCTGCGTTTGATACCTAGGAGGTATCGTTTTGGCATTTGGGGTTTACATTGCATTCAATTGGAGCATTGATTGATATCAGCACATTGTATGGAGACAACTTGATGGATGCTGATATATATAATTGTTGCGTTGTCATTCCAGGTTCCTATTTGTTGTAGTTAATTTCCAGAATTCTGAATTATGTTATTCCATGCTTTGTAATTGACTTAATGAATAGTTTCATGGTGGATTAATGAAGAAAAGGTGTTAGAGATTAATGGCAAAGTAACCAGTTCATTTCATATGTTAAGTAATTGCAAAACCATTCGATTACAAACAAACAATTGCGTATACATCCAAAAATCAGAATCCAAACATTGCATGACAAATGTTTGACGAAATGTCAAATAACCAAAATTGAGTTTTCAGGAGTTTGAAGACACAAACCAAATTTGAGACAATATCCCAGTTGGGGATATTACAGTGGTATCATTACAGTGGTATCAGAGCGGTTTCCTATCATCCTGTTAGGGTGGAATTCATTGAGCTTAATTGCTGGACTTTAGTGATCAGCACTCTAGTTATTTTTGCAGTCATGGACAAATATAGGAAATCTAAGAAACATGGAAACCAGTTAGACAGTTTATCTGAACTTAAAAAGCAAACAGATGCCTTAGTTAAGGATATGGAGAAACGAAGGCAAACTCGAGAAAGATTAAATGCAAGACTTTTAGATCTTGCAACTGTCGATAAAGCAACGAACTACTTGGTTTCTTTGTTCAATAGGTCCTCAAAGGGAAGATATGAGGAGCGACGTGAGTTTTATTCACGTGAGACATCCAGAGATCTCCACATTGAGTTTTCAACAGCTGCTGATTTTGGTGGAGATGTTCTTGTACTTAGTAGATCAGCCACTAATCCTATTTGCACACCTAAGGGTGGAGATTCTTTACAGGGACATGTGGATGTGCCTGTCTTGTTGGCAGATAGTGGTACTGAGTTTCAGCATCCCGAGCCTACCAGAGTTAGTGACACAGGGTCTGATTTTCAGGACAACAGTCCTTTATGTGAGCTTGTTGTTGATGTCATGGATAGTGTGAGAGTGGAGGATGTTGTAGATACCACTATGGATTCTGACACCATAGATGGTGTTATTTTTGAGGACTGCAAGGAGTATATGAGCTCTGACAGCTTGATGTTTATGATAGCAGTCATAGTGTTGAGTCGGTATAGGAGACAACAATCTTTTCCTGTATTGAGGATGTGAGCATGGAGCTATACGGTGATGACACTCGTGATGGGAGTGTTACAAATGAGTCAGGTGACACATATTCATGCCACAGTATGGATGATTCACGTGATGACATTGAGTCATGTATGCAGCCAGAGATAGCAAAGGGGTCTCAGATAGACGATGTTGATACTAGCATTGCGGATACCTCTGATGTTGGGTGTGAGGATGATGGGTGCTGCAGTGTGTCTAGTTTTTTATATCAGACATTGGGTGTGGACTCAGTGTTATCATCCGGTGGTGCTGGTTCCAAGATTCTTTTCTACAGGAACTCACGGATGAGGATGGGGAAGCATATGAGTGGTAGGAGTTTGTTTCAGCCAAAGCTTCCATTCCTTCAGATGAGGTTACTTCTTCAGTGACTCGTGAGGATGACTCTATTTGTAGCGAGTCATGTGTGATTTATCAGACCCTAGGGGAGGACTCTGAGTTGTTAGTGAGTGAGGATGGGTCCCACGATCTAGATTGTCGTGTGGTTACAGAGGACAAGGTAGCTGAGGATTGTGATGAGTTAGATTCAGCAGCAGCTTCCTCGAGGGTGGATGAGGATGAGTCTAATGTCAGTACTCAGTTTGTAGATGTGTGCTCGGATGATAGTACACAAAGATACGGTGATCTTGAGGGAAGTTTGTTGGATACAGCTTCTTTCCATAGTGTGGATAGTGCAGTTGAGTTTGTACATAGGAGTCTCGTTGTGCCGCGTCATCATGTGACTAGCCAGTTGAGAGTCGGTGAGAGAGACATTACTTCTACTCTTGAGCATTTCGATGTCGCTCGTCAATTGTTGGTTGTTTATGGTTGGGGTGCTCCTATGACAGTTGAGCATGGCGGTGGTTACCTTTCCCTGACAGAGATTCATTCCTTGCGGGAGGATGTCAGGATTTTGAGACAGAGCTATTTACAGTTGGTAGCCGACCGACATCAACTAGTTGAGTGGGGGAGTATGGCATATGAGGCACTGATGGACAGAGAGGAGGTGAGTGGGCTCACTTAGGAGCTCACAGCGACTTCTAAGGCTTTAGAGGGCACTTAGTTGGCTCTCCAGGAGTCGTGGGGATGTTTAGCAGAGGTGACCGTGGAGTTAGATAGACTCCGGTCTACACCATTAGCCGATCCAGTACAAATACACATAGTGGTGACTGGTGATATGATGATATCCACTATTGGGGATAGTGGATGTGATGGGGATGCAGTCACATCCACTCATGACTTGAACCTTGCAGTTAGTGATGAGATGAGAGCATCTGCAAAGGATGATTAAGTGAAAACTGAAGTGTCAGATCCTCTGGTAGCTAGTTCTGAGCTTGATGATGCAGAGCAGATCATTGAGAATCTGAGATGGCAGTGGCAGGGACTTTAGAGAGTTGTCAAACTGCAGCCAGTGACACCACGTCATCTTCACAGGTGTTGGTAGAGGCACCATCCAGATCAAGCATAGAGTTGATTTCTTTTGACTCATCTCATCGAGCTATGAGTGACCAGCCTAGTACTACTTCACAAGGATGGAGAGATCAGTTGGGTCAATGGTGAGCTGGTTAACTCCTACTTATAGGTATGTAGAGTACCTCATCTGGCGAGTGGAGTTTGACGAGAGGCAGTATGGTATTAGGGCTGGTACTCGTTTGAGTGACTTGAGGTACATATTGACGGCTTTATCAGCACTTAAGTCTAAGTACATTCAGATGGTCCATGACAGAGAGCATGTTGTTAGCTATGTTGCGCGACTTGATAGTATTGCTACTCAGACAGCTCGGCAGACTTAGAGGTTTGAGCCCTCTTCGGGTTTGCAAGTTGACAGTGATGAGCCGCTGACAGAGACAAAAGCGTATTACCGACAACTTACGGTGATGAGTGCTCATCACTTTTCTTTTGACCCTCAGGTCTTGGACTTAGCGGCATACCGGTGTGGGTTAGGTGTGGCACTGTACCGTCCTTTATGGGATGGGTTTTCATTATCTCCGGATGCTGGGAGTTGCAAGTCAGTGGGTAATGACTTGCAGGGTAGGGATGTGTTCGAAAGTTATGCAGTGGGTGGGTATCCAAATTCATATGCAGATGTTTTTGTGGGTATTAATCACTGTTTTGCAGATGGTCTACACACTCAGGACAATTTGGTTGGGTGTGCAGGGGGAGTTCAGTGCGTAGGTGATATTGGTCACCCATTCACCCTAGTTTTCAATGGCCATGAGGTTCATCTCTTTTGGGATGCAGGCAGGGGCCGATTTAGTACAGGAGCATGGGTGTGTGGCTACCTTTGGTTTGCTTACAGAGATATCAGGTTTGCATCGTGGATGATGCTACAGGAGCCTATAGTTTGTGACAGGGGCATGGTGTACAGTTTTCTTTGGGATCCAGGTGGATCATGATGTTACTTTGTTCCGGTGATTTCTTGGGGACAAGCAATCTCGGGGAGGGAGGCCTGTAATGTCCCCATTTTTAGCAGGTCCAGTGCCAGATCAATATTGTGACCTTCGTGGTCTGTTGAGTTGATTAGAAGGTCATTTGGTGTGAACTTACTATTTATAGTAAGTCACAGTATGGGTTTTACAAGACATCGGAGCAGTGCTGACAATGTCAGATATGGTGTTTGTGCCAGGATATCCGGATTGATGGACTTACTATTTACAGTAAGTCACCAGTTGGCCAATTACTATTTTTGGATGACACTTAGGCACACAGGTTCAGTTGATGCTCATGGTTCTTGATGATTGGAACTATTTGTGTATGATTATTTATTAAGTTTACTTCATTAAATAATCATTATTTGCCTAAGTCAATGATTAATTATATGAGCTCATTAAAAGGTTATATTAATTCAAAATGGAATTATGAGCTTATAATATAAAGTATGCTTTTAAGTGAAAGGTGTGTTCAAGAAACCTTTTAAGTGAAAAGTGTCTTCATGAAGCTTTTAGCTTTGGAGTTATTTATTATTAATTCAAAGTTATTAAATGAAGGCTTCTAATTGAAAAGTGTATTGATGAAGGCTCTTTAGTGAAAAGTGTGTTCGAGAAGCTACTTCATAAGGAATTAAAGGTAAAGAATGTTTTATCCCACATTGCTAAAAGTACAAGCATTCACCAACTAAAAACCTATATAAGCAAGGTCATCTTTTCTTTTGAGACATATTATGAGAATATTTTATTAAGTCATGTCCTCTTGTTGCTGAAAGTCCGTGACTGATTTCTAAGGACAAAAACCTTAGGAAGCTGAAGGTTGAGCACTTTGAATTGGTGAAAGACATAATGATATTGTGCATTGTGAAATGGCATCATCCAAGAGTCATTATTGAGCTAGAATTGATGGAGTTTGATAGATGGTTGGTTCAATTTTAGAGTTGAATGGCAGCAGGTTATAATAATAAATGCCCAGCTTGTAGATGTGATTCAAGGAGCAGAATTGAGCATTAATAATAATAGCCGCACCTGATTTATGCCAGCTGTGGTTCATTCTTGTGTCTCACATGAGTCTCATGGAAGCTGCGTTTGATACCTTGGAGGTATCGTTTTGGCATTTGGGGTTTACATTGCATTCAGTTGGAGCATTGATTGATATCAGCACATTGTACGGAGACAACTTGATGGATGCTGATATATATAATTGTTGCGTTGTCATTCCAGGTTTCTATTTGCTGTAGTTAATTACCAAAATTCTGAATTATGTTATTCCATGCTTTGTAATTGAATTAATGAATAGTTTCATGGTGGATTAATGAAGAAAAAGTGTTAGAGATTAATGGAAAAGTAACTAGTTCATTTCATATGTTAAGTAATTGCAAAACCATTCGATTACAAACAAACAATTGTGTATACATCCAAAAATCAGAATCCAAACATTGCATGGCAAATGTTTGACGAAATGTTAAACAACCAAAATTGAGTTTTCAGGAGTTTGAAGACACAAACCAGATTTGAGACAATGTCCTAGTTGGGGATATTACATGTTGTTTGTGGGACAAAGAGTTTGCATGGGAGTTATGTTTTCCAGAGACACCACTTGGTTAGGCAACTAAAGGTGAGTGACAGTTAGATTGCCTCAGCTATTGAGCATTATGATGATGCCCGACAGATGTTAGCCATATGTGGTTGGGGTACTCCTGTGTTGGATGAGCATGGTGATAGTGGTCTTTCCCTTGTAGAGATCCATTCACTGTGAGAAGTTGTCAGGATAATGAAACATAATTACTTGCAGTTATTAGCTGATAGGGACTACCTTCTCTAGTGGGGTTGCACTTGTTACGATGTGTTGATGGGAAAGGAAGAGGAGGTAGATGAGCTCACTCATGAGCTTGAGGAAACTACAAAGATATTGGAGAGCACCTAGATGGCTCTTCAGGAGTCGTAGTTACAATTAGATGAGGTTACTGTGGAGTTGAGCCAAGTACAGTCTTCACCAGCTAGGGATTCAGTTCAGCTTCCTATAGTGGCGATTGGTGATGAGTTGATATCCACGGGTTGTAGTGATGATGTGGCTACATCCATCACCGATTTAGGTGCAGTAGACTCAGTTCGGTTGAGTATTTTGGTTGAGAATTGCAGAGAGCCACCTGTTGAGTTCGGTTCTCCCATGGTCAACACTTTGTCAGATGATGCAGGACAGATTATTGATAGCTCTTGTGTGGCAGTGGTGGATTCACCAGAGAGTTGTGTGTTAGTAGAGGGCACTACTCCATCATCTCACAGGGGCCTGTTACAGTGTCATCTAGTTGGGAGTATGGCTCACATGTTGATTTGTTTCCCTCTTCCGGAAGAAAATCGGCTACTTCATCTCATGCAACTGATGGTGAGAGACGGCTTATTGTGTCACAGAGACAGATTGATCAGTTGAGGATTGCAAGAGAATATGTTCATTCTGCCTCCTATTTTTTCTACTGCACAGACTCCTTTATTGAGTACCTGCTTGAGAGTCTAGAGTTATAGGAGGGACCGTTTGGGGTCACTGAGGCTACTCTCATCTGAGGTTCTCGCGGCATTCAACATTTGGTGGGTGAAATTGTTGAAACCTTGACTACAATGCTTCCTCACCGAGATTTCGTAGTTGGGGTTGCATAGAGGGTTACTAGAGACCTTGCCCAATCCATTACTCAGGGTCAGAGTTTGGAGCCATCTTCTAATTCTAGAGTTGTCAGTGATGAGCCTTTGACTGAGATAGGAGCCTTTTATCATAACTACACAGTGAGGAGTGCTCATCATTTTTTTTTGATCCACGGGTGGAGGATTTGATGATGCGTTAGTGTGGTTTGGCTTCGAGATCATACCATCCATTGTGGGATAGATATTCACCATCTTCAAAAGATGGAATTAGTGGCTGCAAGTACCCGACTCAGTTGTTAGAGGGAGATTACCCACAGGGACAGCGGTCAGTTATCCATCATGTTGTTATTTATCCAACAGGGTTTTCTACTTCTAGACCACGGGGATTTCTTACGAATACATGGTTACAGGGTGATTATAGAGTCAGTGGGCATGATGACTTGGTTGGTTTTCACAACAATTGGGGACTGATAGAGTGTAGTATGTGTTCAAGTGTAGCAGATACTTCTGGATATTATCACCTCCTTATTATGGATGGATGTGATTTTCATTTATACTGGGATCCAGGTGGTGGCAGGGTTAGCACTACAGGTTGGATGGGTCCCATTAGATTGCTTCACCACTTCTGGTATGGTGCAGTTGGGATCAATGTTGAACAGCAGAAGTCTGGGAGTGTTCATCTTGGCAGGCTTATATTTTGGATTTGGGATCCAGGCATATAAGGTTGTTCTCTTTTCAGTGTGGGGTGGGATCCTTTGTGTGTAACGGGGTTCCAGTTTGACTTCACTGGGGAGTACTGCAATGTGTACATGGTGTGGGTTACAGGCAGTTTCACCTTTGATCTTCATGTATATGATTTGTTTCAGATGCATAGTTCAATGCACAGAGATTGAGCAAATGGGTTGTTCATTTCTGTGCAGTTGTCGTTATACTGGTGCTGCAATTGTGTTTCAGTGTGGGACATTTCTCTGTCTTCTCTTGGTCTTCCAGTCCAGTGGAGTTTCGATGTAGTCGTGATTGCTTGGGGACAAGCAATCTTAGGGAGGGCGGACTATAATGTCCCCATTTTCGCAAGCATCCGAGTTTGAGGGATTAGCCTATTATTCGACCCTCGTAGACTAATGGGGTTGTTCAAAGGGTCCAGTTGATAGAGCCTGAGAATTTCCCCACTCCAGTGGTCAGAGATGTTCAGGATGGCTCTTCGTTGAGTCAGATTGGCACACTTACTATTTGTAGTAAGTGTCTTTTTTGGGAAAGTTGGAGTTTCATTTTTCGGCAAAGCACCTTGGCATCTAAGTCAGGCAGTGAGCACCTAGATGTGGAACGAGTACTTCAAAGAATTTAATGAGCTATTGAAGTCATTAATAATCATTAACTAAATTCTATTTAATTAATGATTAAATATAAAGTTTATATAATAAGGTGTTCTCAAGTGCATTAATTGCTCGTTTAATAATAAAGTGATGTGGTGCTTATTTTTGGAGGGAAATATAATAAACTATTATATTTCAAATCATGGCAGCAAAAGCCAATAATTTCAAATGCCTAAGTTAAATGCAAGTTATGAGAAGTGTGTCTTGGAAGCCTCTGATCGATTTGTGTTGAGGGTTAGAAATACATTCAAATGAAAAGTTTGAACCATCTGATCATGCATTGTGATTATTAAATTTTTGTGGAGACTTTGGCAAGGGTTTCAGGCATAAATCGTTCTGCAAGAATTGTGAATTCTTGTTTGAGTATTGAGCACTTTGAATCAGTCATTATACTGGTCAATTGTGCAATTCCTCAGTGGCTATATCCTGTACTCGAGCCTGCAATTAACAGTGGAAGGAAAGAGTGTGCTTTGATTCATCTAGAGGCTGCCTTTTGCATGTCTGGGCTGCCGTCCCCAATTCTAAAGGGCTGTGATTTTCTTTCTTGGCTGCAATCATTAACACAGCTGCTGCAACATTCATACTGGGCAGCTTCATATATATTCACAGGCTGCCATATCCTTACTAGGCAGCGCTGGTAATTTAAGAGGCTGCGATTGGTATTTCCAAAGCTTGCATCTCAGTTGTGAGGCTCGTTTTTTATCTTTGGGTGCTACGTCTGATGCTGGGAAGACAATGCGATGATTACACAACCATTCCAGGTTCCAGCACTATTGAAATAAGGCTTAGATATATTAATAATTATATTTCTTGCATTGTAAGCTCTGCATGTGAAGTAGATGAGACAATTGGTGTGATTTGTTGAGTTATCAATTTCATATCTTACTTCTAATTCAAATTTCCATGCACTGTATATTTATTATCTCAGAGAATTATAGAAAAGCATATATTTATTATCCCAGGTTCTCCGCTTGAAGGATATAGGATCTATTCTAAGCAACCCGGACTATCGACGCGTCTTCCCATAGAGCACAGCTCCTAAGTTCTCTTGGAAAAGATAGACGTTATCTAAGCCTACGCATATGCATATGACTGATATCAGTATATATACTGCCTACATGAGATTATAATAATCTCAAATTAGCAACAAGATTATACCAATCTCGAATTGCCATCAATCTCAAACTGGCAACGGGATTATACCAATCTTGAATTGCCATCAATCTCAAATTGGCAATGGGATTATATCAATCTCAAATTGCCATCAATCTCAAATTGGCAACGGGATTATATCAATCTTGAATTCCCATTAAATTGATCTCTATGTAGCTTAGGATCCCAAATGAATATCAGATTCATATGTCCGAGCTAATAGAGGAAGTATGAATATATAATTCATTATCATCATTAATAAACATAATATAAAATTAATATTATCTACATTGATAATGCCAACATCTTATTTCTATATTTATATTATATTCATTATTATGGAATTATATATGAATCATAAATGTCAACAAAACACACACACACACACACACATATATATATAACTCAACTATATTTAATTTTAATATATATATATATATATATATATATCCTTGCTGTTAATTATTACCTCTAACTGAAAAATGACTGTGCAATCACTCCTTTCCTTTCCGCTATGCCTTCTTCCACCGAAAGAAAATTATATTATATCTTTTTTTTCTCCCCCCTTATCCCTGGTGTTACTACTCATTTATAGGCGGGGGGGCTGTATGTGTTTCATCCGTGGGTGAGGGGAGTCACGCCCTCTCCCCACGGTGACGATTAAGGAGCTCTTAGAGACTGCGACTGCAGTCGCAGCTCTTAGAGGCTACGACTTCAGTCGCAGTCCTAAGGGGACCGTGACTAATAAGTCGCTGTCTTTTAATTTAATTTTGTTTTATGATATAATTTTATTAATATTAAAAAATGTTAATATTAATATGTTTATTATTATTAATTAATAATATATTAATATATCGATATATTTAATGTATTTAACAATATTAATATAATAATTGTTAAATAATATAATATATTAATTGTTTCGTGATATGATATATTAATTATTATTATATATGTAATACATATATATATTATATTAATCATTTTGATATTTATCAATCATTAATATTATATATATAAATTATCATTAATCATTAATTAGTGTTTATGTATATTGGTTTGGACGAATACAGGTGTCATTAGTTCAATTCTTCGGTAGAAATACAAGTTAATCGAGGGCCATCACAAGGTCCAACACCTAACATGGCCTAGTTGTCGGGATTGATCTTGCAATGTGTCTATACATTCACCCTAAGTTGCGCTTGAACGGGTGTTTGTGTGCTTAAGTGTTGTACCTAGTAAGTCTTTCTCCTAGGTTCTAAACATACATAATTACGTTTACTTAGGGACCACATAGGAACATTCACATTTTCGGTGGTGTTATCACATTATCACTTTTCTACCTTAAGTGGGACTTCCACCTTTGATGGGCTTATCATTTTGTCACTTTTCCACCTTTGGAGGGTGAATCACCTTTAGTGGATGTGTTCCACAATCACCTTTCCACCTTGGAGGTGATCCACCTTTACTAGACATTAGACACTTTCACTTTTCCACCTTTCGAGGGTAATCCACCTTTAGTGGACGTGTCACATTATCACGTTTCCACATTAGGTGGGTGATAAGTTATCACTTTATGTATCATGTCATAAGATTGAGACACTTGTCATAATCCTATTCATTCCTATGTCTCACCTTGGTTTATTTAACCAAGGTGTCTCCTTTGTAATATTCAATTCAGTCAGTTTAGTTGATTCGATTTTCTAGTCTATTGAATGAACACAATTTATTCTTGTCATATTGGTTCTCTCTTGTTATTGTGCTTTCCTTTAGGCCTCTAGATCTTGGGTGGCTCTATCCATGGCCAAATCTTACAATTTAAAATAAATCAGCACGATTGTGATCCTTAAAAGCAATCACCCCTAATGGATAACAGGTTTTTTGTCCTCTTATCTACACATGGAATTCACGATGGTTTTTGTCCTCCAAGAACTCTAAACGACCAAGAGTTTTCATCTATGGATGGATAGAATGAACACAATGCTCAATCCATAAATTGAATGAAAAATCCTAATGAAAACTTGATACAAAATGAAACTAAACGCCCTCCTTTTATACTTTTCCAAATTGAGCCCTCAATTAATATTTTTTCTCCAATGTATTTGAGATACTTTTTAAATGTTTAAAAATAATATTATAATAAGTTGCCCCTTAAATATAAAATTATTGGGCCAAACCTATATAATATTAGATGTTATCTCCCATGCTTTTCTATTTAGATTACAAGAAATGGGTATAGGCTAGAGGTCTTCTCCATGGAGATATTTCGAAAAGGACATGAAACAACCAATCACCTTTATTCCTAGAGAACTTTAGAATACACTTGCCTGTTATATGATACGTACTGATTCTATTAGACATTACCAAAGAAAGAAATCTTGATAGTAAATAGATAAGATAGTCATGGACTTGAGACATGAGGTTTCAAACTTAAAATTAGTTTCTTTTGAAAGCAAGTCATAATGCAAGTGTGTTTAAACTAACATATCTTTGCATAATTCATTGTCCTTCCAAGCAGCATGGCCAGTAAGTTTGTTCTATCTCGTTACAAAACTAGTGGTTAACTTTCAAGTTTTCAACCACATCCTTGAGATCTCAAAATTAAAATCAACGGTGGAATAATGAATTGACTATATAGTAATTCATCCAACATCACAACAATTGCACAAAACAAAGATCCAACCTGGTATTGCAGGATGTAGATAGCCAAAGCAGCGATGACCTGTTCCCAATCTTCGTTTCAGATCATAAAGGTTGCTAATGGGATGTACAGCCTATGCAGTTTTTTTAATATCATTTTGTCAACATATGTCAGTACCTCTATCTAAGTGAGGGAAAAATCACACAACTAGTTGCCAAAAAAATACCTCATGTGCCACAATCTTCTCTAGCAGAGATGCGGGATCATTCCAGGTAATACAATGGAGCTCCAAAACAGCTGGACTAAGCCATGTTGCCAGCCTCTCCTTCAACTCTGAATCCAAGGCTCGCAATGATGGAACCTGTTCCTCCCTAAGGTGTTTGCATAAGTACAATATTGGGAAGAATACAGAAATATTTCCATAGATAATATATGCACATCAAAAGTAATAAATTGTAAGTGATGAATTTTAATATCTTTGAAAACAACAGTTTCTTTTATATATACAGACAAATCATAATAGGAGATATTGTGTGATAAATTGTGCAACTGAAATTCAAAATTATTGCACAAGTCAGAATACTATTGGCATTTACCGTAAATTATTAGAATAGAAATTGTAAAATAAGCAAAACAATGAAAAAGTATAACTCTGCTTCAATAAAATGAATAAAGAATGCCAGAGAAAAGAAACAAAGAACTTTTAATGTTCACAGATGGTCTAGACTCTATATAGATAACTGGAGAAAATAAAGTACTACTATAAACATAATTCAATTAAGTCGAAAAAAGATCAAGTAAAAAAACAGATTGCAGATGCATCTTGGGGAAAACAACTAGACTACATCAAAATAAAAAATAAAAAATAAAAAAATATAAAAGAGAGGAACAAGGGGTGAAAGAAGCCCATCTCAGAGAATGGGTAAGGATTCAAAAACTCTCACATGGAAGACAAAGCATGATATACAAAAACTTCTTGTCAATTTATTAAGAAAATTTATTGATGATTTTGTTAAGTCAAGGGGAAGCGTGAAGTTGAAAGTCAAGATTCAGAGTGGAAAAGTTGTCAAAGGAGTGAAAAATGAAAGTATCAAGTAGCAAAAATGACTACCAGGGCACACACTTGCAAAGATTGAAAATGACCAAGGGCCAAGAAGACATAAGCCCAAAAGTGTGCACTTTTTGTTTGTTTGTCAAAGTAATGGTGGAATAATAGAGTAGGGTGTGGAAAAGTGGTAGTCATGAAAAATAAGCCATTTTCTAGTTGCAACTAGAGTGCCATGTTGCAAATGCCTCTCAAAGACACAGTTTTGCTTGGTTAACCACCTCCAAATGAGTGCATTTGACAAAAATTGGTTGTATAAATGACATAGTGTCCCAAAGCATGTGTTTTTCACACTGTGAGCAAAAGTAAGCGTTAAGACTCCAAAGGAGTGCATTTTTCATGTTTTGACAGAAAAAGTGACAAGTTTTCCAAACCATGCATGTCTCATTATATTGCCAATGTTAAACCCTTTCAGGCATGCACCAAGCGCCTCTCCACCACTTGGAAGCATCCAAGAACAAGCAAACAAGCTGAGGCACTGGAAGGCAAGATGATTTCAAATTTTCCAAGGGTTTGCCTCCATGGCAACCCTATCTTTCAGCTTAATAAAGGGTGGCAGAGGTGCTAAGGTTGATAAAAAAATTCATTAGTTTCCAAAAGTTCCTGGATCTACATTTGCAATGGCTTGGTCCAAATTACAATCATTTGGCATTGCATTGCTATATTTTTCAGAGAGTGATAATCAACACAAAAGCAATATGTTTCATTTTCAATGTCTGAGGTTCTCATATTCAATTCATTGTGAGCAATCAGTTTCAAGTTTCTTTCAAGGATTTCTCATGGTCAAAGCATTGTGAGGAGTTTTCAGATTCCATGCTTTTAGCTATTTTGTTTTTTATATATTTCAGTAGAGGTCCTCATTTGTAGGATAGATTTTGGACCTCATATTTTAGGCAGTTTTTATCTAGAGATTTTATTTATAGTTTTCTACTTTAAAGTACTTTTACTTTCAGCTTTTACAGCTATTTTAAGTGAGTCTTGTACCCGATTAAGAGCTCAACATTTGTACAGCTCAATACCCATTTCACATTGATATATTGTCATGTTTTAGGTGAGTGAGATCCACCATAATCGTTTCTAGTTAAGTGGCAAGGTCATCATGTCAAAGTCCATTGTTTCTACTAGCAACTTTTTGCAGAAATGAATCATTCACATTGCTGGAAAGCATTGTGTGACAGAAAATTATGCTGTAACGTATCTATAAGTTTAATACTGATTTACAGAATGTTAGATCTGAATTCTATTAAGGGTAAGCAACCCTTATATGGTCTAATATATACATATATCATATATGTCTGTTAATAATAGTGACATCATAATTATATATGTCATGTTGTGTTGTATATATACATAGCCTATTCCTCATTCACTCCCTAATACAGTTAAGAGGATAGATTGGTTTTGTCAGGAAGAGATGGAGTAAAACCTCGCAATGTAGGAGGAAAGTCCCAAGATGGGTTAAGGACATATCATGAAACCTTGAGGGAGAGGTCCCGAGATAGGTATGAATGTGTTCCCTAAACCTTGAGGAAGTCTGCTTGTAGATTGGTGTCCAAGTGCCTTAAGGACAAGTAAATCCCCATCCTTCAGGTTATTGATTAGGAGAGAAGGCAATTAGGGCTAAAGTGTGTATTATGAATTGGTAATTGTTTCTTAATTTAATCTGATTTAAATGCATATTGATACATATTAATCACTGGGAATTGGCAACCTCTTAGTAGGGAACGTTGCAAATTGCCATTTCCAGGTGCAATCCAAACCCTCGTTGGGAATTTTAGGGTAAATAAAGTAAAATCCTAGTTGGGGACATTACATATAGTAATTGGGGCATTAATCTACTATTGAAATAATGTAATGTTTCTTTAATGGTCATCTTCGTTAATCTTTAGTTTATTAGTTAGTTTCTATTTTCAATCTTAGTTATTGATTGTTTCGTTTAGAAACTTCGTCTTTGTAAATCTATATAAGGACACTTCGTCTCCATTGTTTAATATATCAAACTACTAAGTTTTGTAACATGCTATCAGAGCGGGTCGATGGGCTTTGTTAGGATTTGGCGAATTTTTCAAAAGAAAAAATTCATAGCCCTCTCTACTTGGAATTTTATTTCCAAAAACTTTTATCATTTTTTTTATGAAAAAAATGTCCTCTGTTCTTGGTCGCGAGGGTTTGTGACGAAGTTTTTGTTGATCTGGAAGTTGATTTTTAGAAGATTGAGGGTTTTGAGCAGAGTTTCTTGTGCCCCCACAACTGCGTTTTTCATTGTTTCTCCTGCGTATTTTTGCACCAACATTTAAACGCTTGTTCGCATGTCTTCCTTTGCGAGGTCTTTTCTGTGTTTCTGCGAAGATCGGCGTGAAGGTTTTTTTATTGCCATTCTTATTCACTCCCACATAGACGAAGCTTTTTACGATGTGAACGGGATATCTTCTGACGTAGGGATTTGTTGTTTTGCTTTGTTCAACAACCCTGAATGGTTTTGGAAGCCATTTTTCTCCTCGCGAACGTGTTCTTCCCCCTATTCTGGGTTTCTCAGTCGAGACTCGCGTCTTTTTTATGTGTAGCTCTCAATATGCGAGACCTTTCTCTATTTGTGTGATGTCCTAGCCTAAATGTTGTGGTGTTGCGGATTCCTGTTGGGTGCGTACCTAGGGTTGGGACCCACCCACGATCGCGCAACCATGTGTCCACGAGGGGGTTGGCTTGCATTGACACTCTAGTGGGACAAAAACCCCATTCTTAATATTAGTGGGTACCATTCACCATTAGTCTGGGCTTTTGGCGTAGTGGTTGCCTTGCTTGGTATTAGAGTCGAGGTCTCGAGGTCAAGCCCATGGAGTGTGGTGGGTTGTGATGTCCCAACCTAAATGCTATGATGGTGCAAATTCCAGCTAGGCATATACCCAGGGTTGGGACCCACCCATATCAGGCAGCCACATGTCCACAACTAGCATTCTGGTGGCACTCTTAACGTCGGTGGGCGCCATTTTCCATCAGTCTGGGCTTTTGGTGTAGTGGTTGCCTTGCTCCTGAAAGATCCCCACTCGGATACTTATTCAAATTTCTAAAGTTTTGATTTTTGAAATGATTTTGGCCAACGATTCAATTGATTTTAGTTGCATCAAAGCATAGATTTATCACTATAGCGGTTGACTTCAATAATCACAAGCATTACTAAAACTAAAAAATCATTCCTATAATTGAGGGGGGTGGGAACCACTATGAAATTGGATCTCTCAACAAATACAACTCAGCAATGGCTGATGGAACAACTCAGGCAATGTCTATTGTCTTGTCTAGGCACGTTAACCAACCAAGCAAATTTCTTCTCAACAGCTCACAATTTCTCACCAACAAATCAACCAAGGAAATAGCAAAGGTCATTGGAATTTGTTTAAGCAAATAGAACGTATCCCTTCCGTTATGTCGTTTCACCCATTTTCACCACCCATTTCTTTAGTATGAATTTGGGCACCCCTGGGCACCCCATGAATCTGTCATTTCACTTAGATTGCCCACAATTCATTCACCTATTGAGTCAATCAAAACCTGACCAGTTTTCAAGCCATTACAAAGTTTGCATCGCCATCACAAAATAAAATGCCTTCTCCATCAGATCTTAGGTGCTTGTAAACCATGATGAGCCTGGCAACAGCCTCATACAACTAATAGGTGAAAAGATACTTCAAGCCAATACAAGATGCCTCAAACATAAAAAAACATCTCCTTTGATCAAGATTTATTACTCGCAATGAAAATGACTTTAGTCAAAATCTGCCAATGGGTGACAATCTACAACAAGGGGCTGAACACACCTATCACCTCGCGCAATGGTAGATCTCATCAAAAAACTTCTCCATGGATAGAGAAGATGCCAAGGACTCTAAGGCGGTCCCACTGTAGCATAGCACACCTCTATGCATAAAGGAGAGGCTTAACAAGTGTCGTGAGCCTTGCTCACAGCTTATGTGGAGATGCCAATCAAAATGTGAAATAGCCAATAGATGATGCAACCCACGCGATCCAAAACCAAAATGAATACAGGTCAACAACAATAAGGAAGTGGAGTCGATCCAATGCACCTTCAAAACAGATGTTAATGAACCGTATCAAACGGCTTCCTGCTGCTATCAATTGTATGGCTCCAAATAGAGTCAATCTGAAAGTTGATCACTATCAAGAGCATAGGCTCCGATTCCCACTGCGAGGGCTGACACTATGGCTTAGCTTCATACCCCACTCATTGCTGAAAGTGCTAAATGCAATCTTCAATACAAAGTCAATCCCACGATACCCTCTACTTTGATACCATATAAGAAAAATATGGGACAGAGTCAAATAGAAGCAGAATAATATTACACAAGATAATGGTGTGCTTATTTTCATATCAAATACATTACATATTTATATGGTTCTCATATCTTATTTTATAGGATTCTCATATCTTATTTTATAGGAAACAACCCAAACAAATTTACTGTTAATTTTGAGTTGTTTTTAACAACTCAATACGTACTTCTATTTTAATAACCTATTTAACAATGTGACATAATAATATTAAGTTGTTTCTCAACAACTTAATATTATGGCATTTATTTAAATCAGTATAAACTCTAATTTCTAACACCTATGTGAGCACTAATTCCCAATAAGGAACATGGAACAATGGTTTGGAGACATTTGCCAATAAGGTACTAGGATACTAGGTCAATTGAAAGCTTCGATATCCAAAGAAATGGGAGTTATGCAAGAGATCACTAATATGAAAATGTATAAGATCGAAACACTCCCTTCTTATGAAAAGATGGTAGAAAAAAGCTGTGTAAAATCTTACAAAAATGTGCTATTGGCACTTGAATTTTCAATAGCGATTGCTATACTTGCTGCTAAAATTGTTGTTCAAAGCTTTTTGTGAGATCTTGTGCATCTGGAAAATTGGATTAGTTTTGTAAGCTTTGTATTGCAAGTTGTTGATGACAATTATTCAATTGTGTATTGTCATTGATGTTTACACAAGTATAGTGATGTTTACACAAATGTCTAATCCTATCCGAGCACAGTCAGTTCATGCCAAACACTCTCGGGCATTGAAGAGGACCAAAGTGATTTTCAGTTCTAACCGAGTTCACTCGGGCATTACAATGTTGGTCGGGCGTTGAAGGATTTCAGTGTTGACTGAGTTAAACAGTTAGTGTCAGCTGACTAACAGCAGTTTACATGTTATAATTAATTGGTTATATGCAGCCGACAGACATGAGTTTTATTATTTATTTGGAAGGATATTAAGGCCGACTTGACTAGGGTTATCATATATATATAAGGTCAAGTTTGGATTGAATATGCGTGTGTGAAGAAGATATATGTTTATGACATGAAGAATGAAGGCGAAATCAGATGGGATTCTGATTGAGGACAGAACACAGAGAACTGCAACAGAATATCCGATCAGTGAGGATCAAGTAATTAAATCCAGAACAGAGATCTGAATCAACAAAGACAGTTGCTTAACAAAACAGGTCAATCCATTGTTACTTTCTAACAATTGTAGCAATGATCAAAATCTCTTAACAGAGTAGAATTAACAGTCTTTTGTAAATCCTCTCACAAGGTGACATTTCTGCATTGAAATGTTAGAAGACCTCTAACAAGGCCACTCCTTACAGGGTGATTAAATCCTCTAACGGGGTCACACCTAACAGTGTGTTATTGTAACCTTTAACAGGGCTGGCTCCTAACAGGGCTCACTTCAGAAGAGTGAAAAACAGTGACTAGTTGCAATTGGTGGTTTTTCCCATATTGGGTTTCCACGTTAAATCTTGGTGTTATCTGTGTACATTTCATTTGCTTTATGGTTTATGTTTCTGCAATTAATTACTAAAGGATAATCACAGTTAATATCTTAAGATTTGCTATGTTAACCAAGTGACAGTAGAATATCTGTGTTAACCGAGCAATAGTGACAAATTTGTTTAAGACATCTAAGGGACTTGGATTTGTTTTTGTGGTAACTGATTCACCCCTCCCCTTTCAGTTACTCAACTCATTTCCAACACAAGTTTCATTAACTTTGGTGATTGTGGATTTTTAAGAAGTCTCTAGAATTCAATTTAATTAATTATGTTTCATTTCAATTTAATATGTGTAATAGTTACATTTTTTTGTTTTTCTCTTTATCTAAAAAAGTGTGAGCATTCATTACTTATTTAGGTATTCATGTTAGGCAATAATCAGAACCTCTTGTCTAGTGTAAAAACACTAAATCATTTTCTGCCCTAGCCAAAGAACAAAAAGATAGGTTTCCTTGAAGTTTGTTTATAGTGTATGCTCAAAGAAATCCTACAAGCTCTAGGTTTTCTTTTATTTTTTTCCATGTAAGGAAACATATCATTCCTTCACTCTTCAAAAAGGAGCTTCTCCTACAAATTCAAAGAAAGGTTCTATCTTATACTTTATTCTGTTTTCTGTTGGGAAAAATCAAAGGGCTAATAAAAACTAATATGATAAAGGGGCTACAGAGAAACTCCAACAATCCTGTTGTGATGATTCCACATTTGTATGTTCAAGCACAGCTGTGTGACAAGTAGATAACTGACCCAAAAAAACATTTCAGTTTTTTATTAGGTAACAAAGATAACTTAAAGCAATGAACAAGGATTTTTTCGGCAAAGATTTTTGTTTTTGTATATTCATCTGAGTACATATCGTACAATTTGTATCACAGACAACTTATAAGTTATACAATTTACAATCAATATCCCTGTGTAGTAGAATATAATAGCTGACATTTTAGAAAAAAAAAATTAATTAATTCCAGTACTAAAATCTAATAAGAAGAGGAAAAAGATTTAAACATTCTTATTGAATGACAAATAAACCATGAAGTTGCCTTGCTGAATTGTAAAAATTGTTCTCACAATTTTTTTAAGATTATAAACTTCTAAAATAGTTTAAATAAACGATAGGTACCTTCTACAATAATAAAAGAACTCTGAAACAAAAGCATGTTGTTACTTGTTTAACTATCACTTCCAGTCAACAATAAACTAAGAACATGACGGTTGCAAACATAAAAAAGATGGATTTTAGATTTATAAGGACTTTCAAGTTCACTTCATATTTCAAACAGTATCTTTACTTATCAAATACTCTCTTTCCATTGTTAATAATTATGCTAAGCTTGTAGAAAATTCAGTGGCAAGACAGAAATAGCTTACTCAATGGCAGCAGATATATCTGCTCGAAGATCAACCAAGAACTTCAAGCCACCAGGGTGGGCATTCAACCGTTCAAAAAGTATTGTGTATAATGGCTTTAAAGCACGTCGTAGATTTTGCTCAGTCCTATATAAAGCAGATGCAAGCCCTTCTTCATCCAAGTCAGGCATCTGCTTATGACCATCTGAATCAATAGACAACAAGCACAAACACATTTTCAGCAAAAATCAAAATGAAAGAGTATACTCCAAAAATTTACCACCACAGAATTTTAACATTACCACTCTGCAGTCCAAGATAATGCTGGATAAGATCACGAGCATGAACCCTGTTTACACCATACTCTATAGCAAGTGCTAAGAGAGCTTTTCTACGATTCTCATGACCAAGCCTACGGTAACCCTGTAATAAACCACTGTATAATTATATATGTAGATGCAACAATTAGATATCAAAATGCAGCATTCACCTATGAAAACATGAGTCAAGTCATATCCATGAAAAACCAGACACCTGTGAGAATTCTGTGAGAGTTAGATCTAAGGTATCCATCTTTTTAATGTGAATCGCTCCATGCATTAGCTTCTGCACATTTTCTAGTATCCTGGAAACAGGTTCAGAGAGAATTATAATTCAAGAAGCTATTTATACAATCATCAACTTGCAGTAAAAAAGAAAACTTCACAGTAATCAGTAAATTCAACAATGGAACTTCCAGCGTTTCTGATGATGATTTAGGATTCAGAGTTCAGGTACTTCATTCCCCCTGTGAGCAATTATCTCATCCTATTTGCTCTTAAAGTGTCATTTGATGTTCTAGGTTTTCTTTCATCCTAGGGTTTACATTCTTTTGTAAAACACTTTTTTTGTTGTTTTCTTAAAAAGCTTGAGTTTCTGGAGTTTGGGTAAAGAAACGGATATCGAAGCAATAATAGATCCATGGCCAATACATATGCAATGTGACCAGCACCATATCCAGTCTATATCCGAGTAATGGTGTATCCAAGATATATCCACCTATTGTCCTAATCGCAACCCTCATTTCCTATGTTCCTAGGTGCTACTGGTAAAGTTTGGTTCCTTGTACAAGTACGATTCAGGTTTGAGTACAATTCTGGGTATGTCTTGGGTACTTCTTGGGTGCTTGGGTTCATTATGGGTCTCATCCTGTGAAAGACCCACAACGAACCCAAGCACCCAGGAAGTACCCCAAGGGCCATACCCAAGCAAATATACCAAAATATGTGCATGCACATGAAATAAAATATGCATTGCTTTTAAAATTCTCATTAAATCTTTGTATGAATATACCAAGCGAATCTTTGTATTAAGCCTTTAAATATTTGGAAGCAAAATATGTAGTACCCAAGACTGTGGATGATGCTTCAAATGAAGCAATATGAATATTAAAAGTCAATTGTAATTTGAATTTTCATTGTGTAATTAAATTTTGAGCCTTGAGTATTTTCATTTTTGCAAATTAAGAATACAAGATATGAGGTATTTTATTTATATATTTATTGGCAATTATGGATTTATGATTATAACTCTTGAGTATTTTCATTTTTGCAAATTAAGAATACAAGATATGAGATATTTTATTTATATATTTATTGGCAATTATGGATTTATGATTATAACTCTTCTTTTTATATTTATAACTTAGATGTTTGAACATATATACATAAATTTAAAATATATGTGTATAGACATACCCATACCTGTACCCAAGGAAAAAAATTTGTTATACCTGTGTACCAGTGTCCTATATCCGTACCCGTACCTGAATCGAATACTTAGCTCATTTCCACTGCATACAATGATTTAAATGCGTAATAACCCCAACGGGTTCTATCTTCTCCAACCCCACTGATTCGCTATGCAAATAATACGTTTGCCTTGGAATTCAATAATTATATGAATTTTCTTGAATTTCCTTACTAAATCTGACTTGAATTATTAGTTTAGGCTCTTAGGAGTTCCGTCAAACATTTGTTATGCGGAGTCTATGCTTGCTGTTGTAGTTCCCTTTTGATATTTTTTTGGTTTTGTCAATGAACATATGCATTCAAAAGGCTGAAACAAATATATGCAGATGTCTGATGTGAAATGAAAGTGTAATGTGTTGGCTAAAAATTTTGCAAGTAACTAAGACTACAACTTGGCAAAATTGGAACTTTAGACAGCAATGTGTGAAATTTCTTTCTCCTCTCAGTAGTAGGGGAGGGCCCTTCTTACCATAGGTGTCTTCAATGGAAACTGAACTGAAATACAAACAATTCCTATTGCTACGATAATATCGGTGGCTTAAGGGTTCTAATTTGGTTATATCATCTTGTTGTGACAAACGATCGTGTACCCTTGTTGTTGTGACTTTTGGTCTTTTGGTCCTTCATCCTGGCTTATCGAGTGCTCAACTTGTCTTATTCTCAATCCCTAAATCAATCCTAATCAGCTTGTTCACAAGTGACACCTATCAAGCAATCAAGCCTTAACCTCGACACCTTGTACCAAGTTCATCATCGAAACCTAATCAATCTTCAAAGGTCATCCTCCATCAATCTTTTGAGATAAGTCATCACTTCCTTATCCGGATATTGACCTAATCAACATAGTTGCTTCTAACTCTTGGTCACATCAATTTTTCATGCCGGTTCAGACTAGGAGTTCTCATCAATAATCTGATCCTATTCACAAGAACAATTCCCACATCATACCTTCTCTCCAATCTTTTAAACAAGCACATCAAGACAATCTTACAATGGCTAAAAACAAATGGGCTAAACCTTATGGTCTTAACAACAAGAAAGAAGAGATTCTTATTGCGGCCCTATCAAAACAAATTCAATCTTTGAAAACTGAAATTAAAGACTTAAAGAGAGAAAAGGATACACCATCCAACAAATCCTCATTAAGATCAATCTTTCCTTTTCTCTATGATCACAATTCATCCATATCTTCATCTTCTTCAAACAAAATGGCTACTTCACAACTTCACACCAATCCTATCTTTGAACAAGAACAAGCTCACATCAATCACACCTTTGATGAAGAACAACTTCATGACTGACCTATCTTTGATCAAGAACATCTCCATGACCATCAAATCTTTGATCAAGAGTCTATCTCACAACCTCAAGAGAATTTGATCTATGATGAAACAAATCAAGAGGAATCAATCGTATCTCAACAATCATCATCACATGACAACAACAAATTAGAACATAATGATCTTGAATCTCATATCTCTTTGGTGAACACAAGTGCATCTAAATGTCCAACAGATAGATATCTCATTTACTCCTTTGGGACAATCTTATGAATCAGCCTTGGAAGAACTCATTGAAAGCAATCTCATCACATTGCCGCAAATCACTTCATGTGGACTTTCATTCTTGAGTACCTACTATACATATCATCGACACAATGAGCATAAAATTTCAGATTGCATAGAATTGAAACACAAAATCCAAGATGTCATAGATGATGACATAATTGAAATTAAAAATCCTAATGAAGATTCTATTCTCAAGCAAGATCTAAATCATAAACCTATGTCTAGTAATGGTTCTCACGTAGACTCCACTTCTTCCAACATTCATTCATCTTCTAAAGAAGCAAAGTTATCCAAAGTCCCTCCATCAAACAAAGAACCTAATGCTTTTCATGCTAACTATGTCTACCCTCAAGGACTACCTCTAAAAGAGATCCAAGCTAATCTGCATCTGACTGGGAGTCTTTTTCAGGCTTCAAAGATCATAGAACCAAAGCTTCCATGTGCTTCAACGACTATCATGCCTACTCAAAATGATACTCCGTCAGCGCTTCAAGAATCCCTCAATGCAGATCAAAACTCCTACCTCGTCCTTAGAAGTGGCTCCATGTCAAGAGGACAATCTAAAGTCTGAAGAAACAAATATCAGTAATGATCAAGATCAAGATACCATCCATCCTTATCCAACGGTTGACCAAAGTCACATATCTCAAGAGTCCCATGATGATTTCGTCATCCCCTTCCATTTCTTCCTAGAAGACACTCTTACACCTCCTATATCTTATCCACCTCCCAAGCAAGATCAAGATATCCTTTCCACCATCTCTAATGAGCCTATTGAAAATCAAGAGCAAAGTACCCTTTATACACCATCTAAAGATCCTTGTCAAGATCAAAGCATCCCATCACCCTCTTGTCATAGATCTCCACATCCGCCTCGAACCTCATTTCTCCAAATCCCTTAAATAACAATAAATCCCCTCAAGCCTCAATTGCTCCTGTCAAACTTGCTCCTATCAAAGCTACTCATGCATCTATTGATATAAAGATGAATCCTAAAGAGAAGAGCCTTGCTTATGCAGCTCACTCTACGAGTGTTTGATATCCCTTCCACATCTTATCTCCCTCCATTTACACATAAGCATTAGCCTTCTCCGTCCTCCAAATCTATCCTTGGTCCCTATATCCCAAAGCTGAAACTTTCAAACCTTCCATCCATATTGGGCCCTTACATCCCTCCATCCAACATATCTCCCACTCCTAGCTTGTCATCCACTTACCCCATCATACTTCAAGATCAACAAAGACATGCATCCTTGAGAATTTTCCATCCACCCACCCACCTAAACCCGCGATATCAGTTGTATTCATCCACCATTCCCAAGTCTTCTAGAAGCAATTTGAATGTACAACGAAAAAATCAGAAATACAAGAATCCACTTACATGTAAGATCACCATGTCCTATCTAATCGACATGTGACTACAAAGAAAAAGGAAATATTCAAGAGACCGCAAGGGTCCACTAAGCAAAGAAGAAAATCAAAGAAAATATGGGTTCCTAAATCCATCATGGAAGAATTGTGTTCTAAATCATCCAAAAGAAAAGAAAAATCAAAAGCTATGTGGAATCCTCGATCATTCTTAAAAGACTTGAATACAAAAGAAAAATCAGAGTTGGCATCCAAGCTTCCGAAGGCTTCCACTCCATCTCCATCTAAACATCTCTCATTTTCTACCTCTATTTTGGGTCCTCGTGTCCCAAAATCCATTACCTTGACTACTTCACCCTCTTCTCCATCCATCTTGGATCCTTGTGTACCAAGATCCATATCCATTACTACATCAAAACCTCAAACTATTCCATCCATTTTTCCTCCATCCATCCACCACCCTTCAAGGTTTGTCGATGTTGATCTTGTCACCCTATCCATCTACCCCTATGCAAACCTTTCAATTCCCTATCTACTATCCAACACCTACACATGCTTCTTATCCTCCTACTTACTATCCTACCATCCTCCTTATCCAATCCATCGTATAAATCTTTAGTCACCATCTAGCTTATACTCCATCGCATTCCCCTATCATCGCCCTATCAACATCTTTAAGCATATTTTCAGCGGCCTTGGCCCATCATAACATATCCTTAAAAGGAGCAATATCAAAAGAACAAGAAGCTTAAGTTCCTCCATAAAAATTTAAAAAAATAAAAATAAAAAATAAAAAAAAGTGTCTTCGTGAAAACCTAGTAAACAGGCGCCTTGGTAGCAAAAGTAAAGAGAAATAAACCCGTCCTATGGTGAAAACCACTTCTTATGGCGCCTTGGATAAGTACCATGATGAAAACTTGACAAACAGGCATCATGTGTAATCCTTCATCATCTAGCTATCCTATTTGCATTTGTATTCCCTCTTACATCCTTGATCTTGACAAAGTTTGAACTTATCCATGAGCATCATGCATCCACTATCCTTTCCATGAGCTTATTCGCTTTCTTCCATCCATGCTACCCTATCAAGATCTTGCTTACCACCAATTCAATTCTCACTATCCCTAAACATCCTTTCCCTAATCCTGTTGGCTAAATATTTTGCAAGTCACTAAGACTACAACTTGGCAAAATGTATTCTTTAGGCAGCAATATATGAGATTACTCTCTCCTCTCAGCAATAGGGGAGGCTCCCTTCTTACCGCAAGTGGCTTCAAGTAAAACTGAACTGTAACACATACAGCTCTCCTTGCTACAGTAATACCAGTGGCTCAAAGATTGACTTAAGAACAATCGTTTGAGACAGCAGTGAATTTTATCTAAAGATGAAATGATACAAGAGCTCAAAGTCTCTTGTCCTCACTTCAAATAAGTATTCTAGTCTCAGATGTTCAAGAAAGCTCAAAGTCTTCCCTTGAACATCTAATTAATTTAAAATTCCAACACTGAAGCCCAAAGTCTTCAACTTTAGAATATTATAGCCACTACTCTCTATAGTAACCCTGATCTTCTGAAGCACAAAGTCTTCAGAAAACTTGGATTAAAGATGCTCCAGTGAAATAAACAAGTTAACTATTCACTCTGAATCAAGGATTAACAAATGCAACATAAGAAAACATTCATAAATTGTCAAGACAACTCAAAGTTTGTCAATCTCTATTCCTTTTATTCAAATGCTCAACTCTCTTACAATGAAACACAAAGTCTTCAGAATATTAGGGTTATGCCTATAGTTTACTAGCACACAACAAAAGATTATTATTTACAATGAGCTCCCTCCTTTATATAGGAAAAGAGGAGAGAGGAAAGTGGAGAAGAAAGGGGAAACCCTTAACCACTTTGATTTATTCAATCCTTATCCCTAACTAACTTTGACCTATTCAAAGCTTATCTACAACTAACTAACTTTGACTTATTCAATGTTGCAGGACCTAATGTTCTTGCAGCATGATTACATGAGACTACTTTGCACGTGATACTATCACATGCAATTACATCTTGTTTACATTCTGCATGTAATATGTCAATTACAAATTACAAAACTAAGTGTCTCTCAAGGCACGACCTTCTATTATATCATCCTCTATTGGTCTTCATGCTGCTACTTGATGCCCGATGATTGATGTGTTCTAGTTGGTGAAAGCATCTCGAACTGGAATATGAACCTGCATCCTTGATTATTCTGCATCATAGTGGTGATTGTTGGGAAGCGTCTTTGTGTCTTTTTGTTTCAGTCTTGAAAGCATTCTATGTGCCCATTATTAACACTTTTCACCTTGTTTAGCTCCATCATAGCGGTGATTGCTGGAAAAGCATCTTTTCATTATCATTTCAGTCTTGAAAGCATTCTATGTCAATCATCATTGCATCTTCCATCCCTTTCTTTGTATGACTCCATCACATGGTTGTTCCTGCTTTATATGTTTCTGCAACCTTGGAATTTATAATCAAGATTTTGAAACTTAATCACATGTTTGAGGAAGATCTCATTTTTCTTTGCAACCATATAGGAAGTACTTTGCTGCTTGCAATATGAATCTTCATTTGTTTGAGGGGAAGAACATACATCTCATAAAAGGACACAAAAAGGTGGGCTTTTTTGGCTTTTTTGCATATTAGAAAGTTGGACTTCTTATTTGATATGTAAGTATGAACATTATGAAAGAAGCGGGTTTTTCAATCCATAATGCATATAGGGAAGAACTTAGTATTTTGGAGGCACTGCACGTATGCGGACAACAAGCTTTGAGTTTGATAAAATGAAAACATTGACGCATATATGAATGAGCAAATGTTCAATATGAAAGGTGGGATTTTTTGGAAACATTTTGCATTTCATAAAAAGCCATGAAAAAGCATGAAAGTGAGCTTTTCAAAAACATATGCATACTGAGGGAAAGTCAAAAAGTGGGCTTTTTTGGCTACTTTGCATATTGGAAGTTTCACACTTGTCTTTTCAACATGTAAATGTGAGGTGGGTTTTTTATCATATTTTGCACATGGGGCAGCACTTAGTCTCTTTTCATTCATTTTTGAAAAGTCACCATCAAGAACGGGGTTTTTAATCCCGACTGCATATGAGGATAAATGACACCCTCATATGCAACTTAGAAGAAAATGGAAGAAGATGGAAATGGAAAGACAAGAAGAATATGTAAATTTGGAAGTGAAATGAAAGATTTACATTCATGAAGAGATTTACAAGCATATAAAAACGTAAAACTAAAACAAACAAGAAAAAAAAAAGAAATTACACAAACATCTTACCTTCCCTTGAGAAATGCCAAGAATGGCAAGCCTTCAAAATTTGGAGCAATTCTGAAATAAATCCAAATGATGTTCGGATTTAGAAATGATCACAAGTCTTGAAGCTTTACAGAAAAGAGTTTGATTAATTCTTCTCCCAAAATCAATACATTTCCATGAATCATCAATAGATGTGACAAATGTCTTCAATGCACTATTAAAATTGCTTACAATCAGCAAACAAGGTGGAAGACTTCAACAAAAACATGCCTTATTCAAAACAATCTCTTCCTCCATAAATGCATTTGCATTTCGAATTTAAAAGAAAGAATGAAAAACTTTTTTGTAAAACTTACCTAAATTCACCAAGATTAGTGGTGAAAATGCAGAGATTGTGGCGGATTTCATGGAGATGAGAACCGTTTCCTCTTCTCATGCCCTAGACGGGCTTCTTCAAGAAAAACACAGCTCTTTGTGATAAAGAAACTCACATTTTTTCATTTTGAATTTAAAAGAAAGAATGAAAAACGTTTTTGTAAAACTTACCTAAATTCACCAAGTTTAGTGGTGAAAATGCAGGGATTGTGGCGGATTTCATGGAGATGAGAGCCGTTTCCTCTTCTCATGCCCTAGACGGGCTTCTTCAAGCAAAACACAGCTCTTTGTGGTGAAGAAACTCACATTTTTTATTATGCAAAGTGAAAACAGAAATCTCGTCATGGCTCTATAAAAGAAAACACAGCCTCTTGTGGAATGATGTCATTCGATTTGGCTTCAAAAACCCGTCACAAACTCATGGCATAAAGCGAATCTTAAAAAGAACATGGCATATGACTAAGGGTAGAACCTCCATTCGAAATTTATGTCAAAGGAATTAGAAACAGCGCTCTGAAGGAAGAGTGACGAATTTTAAAGAAATGATTCATACAAATCGATATGTATCTTCTTTCAAAAACACCACCGCAAGCACACTTATCTTAAAACAGACTTCGCATATATGCAATCTCTCAAAAAAATGACGCCTTCTATTCCTACATAACGGGCTTTTGAAAGAACTTTACATACGTTTTGACATATAAAATGATGTCTTTACTTCTAAAAACAGCACCTTCTGTTTTTAAATGAAAACACGAGTTTTATAAAGACTTCAGCATATATTTATAATATGCCAAACAATATGCAATGGATATAAAAAAAAGACGCTTTAGAGATTCAAGTCAAAACGTGTTTTATATGTAAGTGATAGCATATGCTATCCACTTGAAATTTGATGTCTCTCGTTTAAAAGGTAAGCCGCGCTTTTAAAATAAAAGATCACGGGCTTTCAAAAGCCTTTTACATAAGTAATCTCTATAAAAAAACGACGCCATGTGCATATAGAAGATGAAAATGCACTTTTAGAAGTATATAGCATATGTAATGCTGAGGAAAATCGCCACCATTGGCAATGAAAGGTAAGAACATGAGTTTTTTTTTTTAAAGAATAAAATGAGTTTTAAATGAAAATACATATACTTGCATATGCATTTCAAAATAAAAACCCCACTATTCACTTAAGTTAAAAACTAAATAACTTAAAAATGAATGTGATCTTATTCAAAAAGCCCACTCTTTTATCCTGCCAACTGAAATGCAAGATTTTTAATAACATATGCACATTCAAATCGAATGTGCAGATGTCATTAAAAAGTCCACTAAATGAGGAAAGAACGTAATTTCTTATATGCAACTTTAGATTTTAATAGCTTGATATGCAGGAATGATTCGAAAACCCACTGCCATTAAAATGTCTAAGCAATACTTCACAGAATAATGTGAAATTTTGAAATGGAGTTTTAAATCCACTTTACACATAAAACGAACTCTCAGTCTGTGCAGTTGACAAGAAAAAGTCCACCTTTCTAATGATTTTTCAAAGACATGCAGTCTCAGAAAAACCCCACTGGCAGGATCTTCAAAAGCCTATAACTTGAGCTAGACCAATCCAAATGACGCCTAAAATAGCTCAAAATGAGCAGAATTTCAAAGGCCACAATCCTAAGGCAAAAAAAATGAAAAAATGAAACACAAAACAAAGAAAAGCCAAGAAAGACAAAACGCCCCTAAAAAGTAAAATCAGAGGTAAATCAAGGGATGACTGATTTCCTCAAACAAACTTCTTTCAAAGCATTGAAAACCTTAGAGAGAACTCCTACCAATATGGAAAAATTGCATAGGGTTGTTCAATTTTGTGGATGCAAAATTGAGGACAACAAATCCCAAGCCATTCACTCATAGCCTCCATCACCCTTTATCCTAATCATGAGATCCCTTCGTCTTTATCAAAATGAAGAACGAAAAATGCAAAACAGTTTCTCAAAAACTTCTTGGCATGTCCACTCTTTTGGACCACATGGTTTTCACGACATCAGCTCATTATCCTATATGCTATCCAGCACCGCTTCATGTGCCTACATTGTTATATTCTTTTTCCCTAGCTTGGGTAAGCTTGAGGAGACTATCCTTGAGGGTTGCATTCCATCGCTTCATCATTGCTTATCCACTTCCAATCCATCAGTCTACTTATCCATCCATAATGCCCTACACCATGTTGTACATTGGGGGCAAATAAATGTGATCTTTCTTGAGAATTAGTGATCAATTTTTAAAATCTTTAAAAATCCAAAAAAAAACCTTAAAATTTCTAAAAATCAAAAAAAAAAATCTTAAAACCTTTAAAAATCGAAAAAAATCTTAAAAATCTAAAAATCCAAACAAATCTGAAAATATAAAATCCAAAAATCATAAATCTTAGGCTCAATCTTGTATATATCAGTTGTATAACATCTTGCATCGGTCTTTATCTTCATTGCTTGTCCATATCATAGCTTGTACTTGTGCATAACGGTCAGTCTTGTATCCTATCGTCATAGCTTGTACTTCCTTGTGCATAATGGTCAGTCTTGTATCCTATCGTCACAGCTTGGAATCAGTGCACATATCGTCCTTAGGACATTCATATCTAGCTACGAGCAAGTTCCTAGTCATAATAACCATCAGTCCAAGTGGGGTCAACCACATTATCTACCAACTATCAGGTGTTCTGCCACTGAGACAATGGTGTTTCTCAACACTAAATCACAACAACGGAGTTTCTTAACACCCACAAACTTAAGCAACAGTGTTTCTCAACACTATCAAACAAATAATTATCCCAATACAAAATGAAAACAAACACAATCAATCAAAGGCATTTCTCAACACCACCTATCACAGATAGACTTGTCCTCAATTTTGCATTCACAAAATTGAACCCTACGGAATTTTTCGTAGGTTTTCGCTCTAAGTTTTGGTACTTCGAATAGTGTGTTGTGAAGGCGATTCGTTATCCTTTAATAATCCTAAATTTCACGTTTTTCTATGTATTCTTTTTGAAGGTTTTCGTCAAGATAATCACCATATTGCTTGTTCAAATGAGTTTTTCTTCTCTGCTAGCAAGCATTTGATTTTTGGCAACCTTCAAGTCTTTTCTTCTTTTTTCTTGATTTTGCGTTTAGCTTTTAGTCTTGTTTTTGTCCTAGAATTGTAGCATTTTGAATTCCGCCCATTTTGAGCTATCTTAGGCGTCAATTGGAGTTGTCTAGCTCAAGTTATTAAGGTTTTAAGCGTGTTGCAGGTGGGTTTTTTCTGCCTGATTGCATGTCTTTGTTAAAATCCTTCAAAAGTGGGTTTTTTATTGTTAATTGCACGAAATAAAAATGTCATTTACATGTAAAACTAGGTTTAGAAACCCACTTTAAAATTTCACATCATTCTGAGAAGTTTTTAATGGTTTAAATATGTGATGGTGGACTTTTTAAGTCCTTCTGCATATTATATCATTATTACTATAAGTTACATTTAAAGATTATGTTTTAAATGCAATTAGGTGGGGTTTTTATTCAACATTGCATGTCATCACATATGCAAGTCACTTTCAAAACTCCGCATTCAATATATTCTAAGTCCCAAATACATAAAGGTGGGCTTTTTAAATGCAAAAGCATATAACTTAACATGTGTAAGTGGGGTTTTGAGATGTGTTTGCATATTAGGAGCCCGTTATTATAAACCTTTCAATTTAAAGGCTTTATAGTGGCAAATTCCAACCCATTTACACATGTATTTGCATGTGAAAACCCCTTTTTTAATAACTTAAAGGCATAGTGGCAAATTTTGGAAGGAATGCATATGTGTTTAACTCTAGAATATCTATTCTTAAGCTTTTTTGCATTAAAAGGTCTTGGTGTCAATTTTAACCCAATATGCATGTGTTCTCAAGCTAAAAAAGCCCGTTATTATTCATCATAGACTTGGGTTTTGCTAGGTGGTGATTAATTGCATGTGTTTTTTATATGTAAAGCATGTCCAAAAACATGTTTTTCCTTCTATTGCTACATTTAATTCAAAAAGAGTTGGGTAGCGAATTTGTGAGCATTTGCATGCTCTCAAACACATGCATTTTACCAAAAAACAACCCGTCTAGGGCATTTCTATTACGATAATAGATATTAGATAGTTTCTAATTTACTCTCTTCCGTCTTTTTGTAATGGTCACTCCTTTTTGTAATGTTTCCATAAACTCCTTTTGTTCGTTATGGAAACTTTCTCTTTCTCTCTACAGGATGTTTCTATTTCCTCTCTCTGGTTCGTTATAGAAACATTCTCTTGTACACTTGTATATATAGATCATTCTTGATCTTTGTTTAATAACACATTCATTTATTTTACCATAATATGGTATCAGAGCAAATTCCTGGCCTCTTCAGAAAACTTTAATTTCTTTTTGAAATTACTAGTTCAAGATTTTCGAAGCTTTTTGCCCGAGTGTGTTCAAAATTGGCATCTTTTTCTTTCCTCACAGACCCGTCTAGGGTTTCAGCGCCATTTTTACACACATCTCTGCAATTTTTCTAATTTTTTTTAGCAGCTAGGGTTTTATTCGAAACTATCAGATTCTATGTCGTCTTGAAAAACGAATTGCAAATTCTTGCTAGGTTTTTGCATATCTCAACTGGGTTAATCTCGCTTTTTCTGGGTGCCTCGTTTTTTGTGCCTCATTTCCCAAGCCAGCGGATTTAGAATCTGACAGCAGATTCTATTTGGGTTTTTGTGCTCTTCTCTAGGTGTCTTTTCAATTTTTTTGGCTCTTCCGTCAATCTGCCTCGAACTTTGTGTCATCTCTGTTTTGCACGCTTTTTCATTGAAAAACGTGCAATGGCATCTCTCACCAACTTGATGTTGGAAAGCAGTCGGCGTTTCAATGGCAAGAGCTACAACACCTGGAAGCAACGCATGTTGACGATTTTCGAGTACCATCGCCTTGAGGCGTTTGTTCAGGGTACCGAGAGTCGTCCTACCACTATCGATGCGACTCAAGTCCAGTTTGATGATCGTAATCGTGAAGCGGTTATACTCATCAAGATTTCAATTACTAATCAACCCGAGGCTGCTTTTTACGCCTTTTGAGGACATGCAAATTTCCCCTTTTTTTAAAGATAGATTGACCATTAAGGGAGGGTATTACGATAATAGATATTAGATAGTTTCTAATTTACTCTCTCTTCCGTCTTTTTCTAATGGTCACTCCTTTTTGTAATGTTTCCATAAACTCTTTCTGTTCGTTATGGAAACTTTCTCTTTCTCTCTACAATTGTTTCTATTTCCTCTCTCCGGTTCGTTATAGAAACATTCTCTTGTACACTTGTATATATATATCATTCTTGAACTCTGTTTAATAACACATTCATTTATTTTACCATAGTAATTTCTTGGGTGAAAAATGGCTCAAGAGTGAAGATTCTTGCTCCCAATAGCTGTGTTTTGGATCAAGGATAGCATCTAGGGTTAAAAACGGTGATTCCAACTTGTTTCTCGTCATTTACAAGTTGCATTTAACCCTCTAAACACCATTTTTGGTTGTCATTGCATGTGGAAATCTCTTCAATCATTTTCAGGTTTGAATGGTTCAATCTTGTTGCTAGATTTGTGCATTTTATTTCTCTATTATCGAACACTTGTCAAGCAACTAATCGTGACACAAATGGGCATTGATTTCAAGAGGATTGAGTCAAGAATCATGGTCTATATGACTCCATTCTTGTAATCTTTCTCTAAATCCGAATTTCTCTTGGATTTGGTTAAAATTTTGCTCCAAGTCTTTGCAAGTTTTTCTTTCTCTTGTTCTTGGTAGAAAGAGGTACGTTTTCTTGTTTTCTGTGATGTCCCCGAATCAGCAGGTTCTGGGAACCTGAATTTGGTTAGCTCACCAGAACAACCCTCGTGAGCTGACAGTTTGTTTTGAGGGTCTCGGCGTTCAGATTCTATTTCTGGACTTTCTATTTTTAGACTTACTATTTATAGTAAGTCAGTTGGTGGCTAGTTACTATTTCTGGCAGTGCAGTTGAAGACCAGGTTGATCAGTTATTCTTACCATGGACGCAGAATTCGTTATCAGAGGCGTAAGTGATATTAATTAATAACGATATGTTATTAATTAATTAAATGGATTATACTATTATAGTATTATTAATTTATTACTATAATACTTTTAGAAGTTGCAGTTTTGAAGACTGGATAACTGAGAAGTGGTTTTAGAAACTCTTGCATCCAAAGAGCTATATATTCAGGCTTATTGAGGAG
>MU228384.1:3440536-3475594 GCA_018584345.1 Thuja plicata | reverse complement strand
TTATAGTATTATAGTATTATTAATTTATTACTATAATACTTTTAGAAGTTGCAGTTTTGAAGACTGGATAACTGAGAAGTGGTTTTAGAAACTCTTGCATCCAAAGAGCTATATATTCAGGCTTATTAAGGAGTTGAGATATCGATTATTTTATTATAAAAAAACCCTTGGTCTTGAGACTTATTCTCATCTTTCTGAGCCCTTGCTGTTGTAAAAGGGTCAAATTAATTCTAGAAGACTGATTCTTCTTCAAATTGATAAGCGATTGATTGCTGTTGTATAATCAATCGGGTTTTCTTCACCTTACTGTTCTACTGTGACTAGAGGAAGAAGATTTAATTCAAGTCTGAAAGCACACTGAGAGTGCAATAATATCTGGGAATTACATCTGAAAGCGAATAACTTCCATTCAATTCGCAGAGTAAAAGAAATACTGGACGTCAGGATTACAAGCATTAGCGGCATCTGTGGTGGAACTACTCTTTCCTATTTGTGAAGTGCAGAAGGCAGTCTGCAGACCCGAGTGTCCAAGCCGTGGGTGAACAGCATCTATTTCCCTGTTAGTAGAGTGCGGCAGCAAACAGGGTGGTAAGAGTCGATGCGTGGAGGAAGTGTGGCGTGAGACTCTAGCCCGCACTCACGCTGGGCTATACACAGACTTGCGGGCCTTAGGAAAAGTGGCGTGAGGCATCAGCAAACACCCACGCAGAGTTATAACAGTCCCGCGCGCCATTTGGGAGAGTAGCGGAAGGCACAGCTAGGAATCCGTAGGTGCAGACATCAACTCCCAGCGTCAATCTGGTTCTTCACAGCCGGCTAGGCTATACCAACTTGAGGGAGTTTATATCAGGTTCTTCTATTTTTTGCATTTATATATATCATTGCTAAATATTGTGTAATTTGGTTTCCAGCTAGCTTGAATAAAAACAGTAAACTAGTCACACGAATGTATTCACATGGTGTGTTGAGTAATTTAATAAATTAAAAGAGACGTAGCTTGGCAATAGTACCATTGGCAGTAGCACTTCTAAATTAATTGGCCATAGAACGAGTTCGGTCCTTTACATTTTCATTTCATGGCTTTCATGTATATACTTTTGTTTTGTTTTTTAAATGTAAATCTTCCATTTCACTTTCAGATTTACATGTTTTTATTGTTTTAATTTGTATCTTCTCTCTTCCGCCTTCATTTCTTTAAGATGCATATGCAAAGAATTCATCTATCTTGCATATGCAGTCGGGATTAAAAACCCCGTTCTTGATATGAGATATTTCAAAAAGGGAAAAGAGTCAAGTCATTCCCAATATGCAAAGCAAACCAAAAAGCCCACCTCCATGTTTATATGTCAAAGAAGAATGACATGTAATGAGACATAAACATCTCACTTACGAGTAAACAAATGGAAATTCCCAATGTGCAATGTAGACCAAAAATCCCACTTTCATGCTTTATTGGCTTATATAAGTTTCAAATGTTTCCTATAAAAACACCATCATGTATATGATCTATTTTCCTTCCTCATTTTATCGTTTCAAAGCTTGCTGTCCACATATGCACTGCTCCCAGAAAAACCCGTTTTTGGTTTTTCTCTTCATTTTAAAGAGCTGATTTTGCCTAAAATCCTTCACCCTTTGTTGCTCAAAAGCCTTCTGCTCATATCCTATACACATACTCTTCCAAATCTGCAAATTTATAGCTTGAAAGATCGTGTTATGGCTTTTTTGGTAACAAAGAATGACACGAGGCAAGAATGACAACATGATGGAGCCATTTAAAGAAAGGGATAAGCGATGCAATGATTGCAAGCATAGAATTCTTTCAAGATAGAGATGGAAAGAAACAAAGATGCCTTCCTAGTAATCACTAATCAAGGATGCAAATATGGTTCCCCTCCAAGATGTTTTCATCAAACCTGGAGACATCACTCACAGAGCATCCAGTAGCAGCATGAAGACCGACAAAGGATGATGCAAATAGATGTCATGTCTTGTTAGACACTTAGAATATTTCATGATGCATTTTGTAATTTGTATTTGACAGATTACATGTAATGTAAAAACAAGATGTAATTGCATGAGATAGTATCACATGCAAAGTTGTTCCATGTAATCATGTTACAAGTGCATAAGTCATGTAGCATTGAACAAGTCAAAGTTAGTTAAGGATAAGTATTGAATAAGTCAAAGTGGTTAAGGGTTTCCCCTTTCCTCTCCACCTTTCTTTCTCTTTTTTTCCTATATAAAGGAGTGAGACCCGTTGTATTATCTATCTTTTGGCAATGCAAGAAAATTCTGTCAGTTTGTATATGCACTCTAAGACTTTGTGCTTGGATGTAAATCAGATTGCTTTCAATAAAAGAGGCAAGTTGGTTTCAAACTTTGTGTTGATTCAAGGTGTTATGTGACGACATTTTCTGGATATTGATTGTGAGTTTTGGAGTCTTGCTCGAGAGGGATTTGAATTCAATTGTGCAGACTTTGAACTGTCTATTGTATTCAGAGCCAATTTGAACTTTTGAAGACTTTGTGCTGCAGGAGGACAAATTATTATAGATAGTAGTGGCTGCAATTACTTAGAGTTGAAGACTTTGGGCTTCAGTGATAAGTGTTTTTGTCAAGAAAGAGGATATTCGGTGAAAGACTTTGTGCTTTCCTGGCTATTCTATTTTCAGAATCATCTTTCAAAGTAAGTACAAGACACTTTGTGTTCTTGTATTTGTTTAAATTTATTATAAGTAAACCGTTGTCTTAATTGTTGTTCTTACGTCAACCCTTAAGCCATCGGTATTATTGTAGCAATAGGAATTGTTTGTATTTCAGTTCAGTTTCCATTGAAGCCACCTATGGTAAGAAAGGAGCCTCCCCTATTGCTGAGAGGAGAAAGAAATTTCACACACTTTTGTCTAAAATTCCAATTTTGCCAAGTTGTAGTCTTAGTTACTTGCAAAAAATCTAGCCAACAAGACTTGTTATGAATTTGCTGATCATGTCTTCCGAGTAACTCGAGGATGTCTACGGACTAGAGAAACGAGGAAGAGAACATGGAATTTTCTTTGCTTGGTCTATTATTATCAATGTTTGTTTATCATGTCTTCCAAGTAACTCGAGGATGTCTACGAACAAGAGGAGCAAGGACAGGGGGCATGATCTTTTCTTTGATTGCTATCTGCTGGAATTATTTCCTTATCTATTTTCATCGAGAAATTTATTAGTATTGTGCAAATTGGGAAAGCCAGCTTAAGGATATGAACGATAAAGGGTCATGGCAAACAACATAATCATTGCACAAGAACAGAAAGAACTCTTGTTTGTTTGCTTGCTTCCAACTAATATCTAACAACTAACAGCTCAATGATGATAAAAACAGCTAAAAGATCAAAGTGACTTGCATCTCTAGGCTTGCATTTAGTTTTTGGCATTGTTACATTGCTTGAGCTAGATCAAAAATGACACTCATGGAAGATTGCATATCATTATAGGGGCATTCATTTGCATTCTTGCATTCATATGACTTTATCAAAATCACCTCATGGAGGGAAATCTATATTCAACATGGTTGAGTAACACATATAAGTTCCTTGCATCATTTTTGGTGATCACTATCTTTGCTATATCATTATCAGGATCTCAATAGAAATTGAATTTCCAATCAAATCTTCTTCTTCAACTCTACATCAATTTGATCTTCTATTCAAATCAATTCCAAATCAATCATTCAAATCTCATCAAATTTCTTCTATCACATTTCGATCTCGATCATGAGGGGGCATGATAATCAACATCCTTGCATAGGGATCATCTAAATCTTGTCATCAAATCAATCATTGAATCGAATCTAGCAACATCGTCAAGCTAACAATTAATTTAACCATTGAATCAAGCAAGATTCCATCACCAGGGGTATCTCGACTTCATCAGAATCCATATCAAGTTGAGGTTCTTTGATTTTTCTCTGCACGGTTGATTTCATCGCTTCACATCAAATTACTCAGACAAGCATCTAACTCAAGAGGCATATCAGTTTCATCAAACCGCATCAATCTGATATTGTATTTATCAGGTAATTGACTTCATCAAGACCTATATCAAGTTAATTACCCCAATCAGAGTCTTTTCTGGCATCGATCAATTTCATCGCTTCACATCAAATTGGTTGGTTGTCATCATTATCAGACAAGCGTTCAGTTTCATCACTTCACATCAAGCTGAGCATTTTGGTTCCTCTCTATCAATCTTCTTTCAATCAAGTTCGAAGTCGGTATCATTGGGCTTCGTACAATCAAATTCGGAACCGATGTCATTGGATCATCTATCAATCTTCGTTCAATCAAGCTCGGAGTCAGTATCATCGATCTTCGTTCAATCAAGCTTAGAGTCAATATCATCAAATTGTGTTCAATCAAGCTCGGAGTCAATATCATCGGTCTTCGTTCAATCAAGCTCAAAGTCAATATAATCAAATTTCGTTCAATCAAGTTCGAAGTCAGCTCTCAATCAAGTATAGTTTCATCGCTTCGACATCAAAAGTTCTTTGAATCCATGCACTGCTCGCACATCAATTCAAAGAGGGTAAATGTAATCACCTGAAATTGGTCTAGTAAACTAAGAGCCCCTAATCTTAATTAATTGGCCTAAAATCCTAATCAAAAGCATTTAAATACTAGGCCTAATTATGTAAGTAAATCCAATCAACCTGCTTGCATAATTAAATTAATCCTCTAAATCAATCATCAACTAAAATTTCAAATCCTAACATCAAGGTTATTAAGTTGATAAATCAAAGTTCATGTCCCCTTTCTAGAGTGGACATCAAAGACGGAGGAGTTGGCCTATCATTGGAGTCTCGTAGGCTAGCAAAGATGGATAGGGACTCATTAGTGCATACAGTGACCAGATTTTGGCTTTACAGGCAGTTTGGAGCAGTTCCTAGATTTTAGGGGATATACCTAGATTTTAGGAGGTCGTGACAGTTGCCAATTGTGAGTTTATTCATGAGCCTTCAGCTGGTGTCAGTTTCAATGCAACAGGATTGGTTTCCTAACTTTTAGGAGCAACCCTAGATTTTAGGGAAGGGACTGCCAGTTGACCCATCTCGTCCGGTATCAGTCACAGACAGGTGACATGGTCAGTTTCATATTTATTTGGTTGATTTGGGATTTCAGAAGCTTAAGGGGAAATGTTTTAATATTTCCTAAGTTGGTAATTAAATAATTTATAATAAGGCTATTTATATAGCCATTTCGGAGTAATAAGGTGATAACTGATGGATTTGAGCACATATACCTATGTAAGGGGGCTCGTTGGAAAGGTCTCGAATTATTATAAACTATTTTCACTATCCGGAGGTTATTTGGTGCCATGAGTTATGACATTTTGGTAAAGTAATGTTTTTCCTTGAGTTTGGACGACTTTAATTGGGAAAATGTTATTTTATTATATTTTATTTAAAGTGCAAAGTGTAAGTTCTCTTTAGGGTTCGATTTGCTCTTGGAAGGGGATATAAGGAGATGGAGACCTAATTTCTTATTATCTTTTGAACATTACACATTGTGAATTTGGCAATTGCTCTGGTGGAGCAATTTGGAGGTCTAGGACGCAAACCCCAAGACTGGAATTGCTGGGACGTAGCCCTCAACAAGGATTGGGATTGGATTTGTTCATCATGCAAATTGATTGTTAGAGGAAAGGGGCGTTTGTCTTCATTGCATACATATCCTTTTGAGAAGAGAAGTTTCAGCAGGGCGGCCAACCTGTTTCAGATTGGGCGTTTCCTTTGAGGCAGCCGTCTGGAGGTTATTTGAGGCGTTTTCTTCTTGCATCGGATGCCATTGATTGCAGATTTGTATTGGAAGTTCTATGACAGCATTTTCATCAGCATATTGATCCACGCCAAGCATTTTCCTACAGCTAGCATTAATACTTATTGTAGACCACTTGCATTTGGATCAATTCATAAATAAAAATCAGATTGTTGTAATTGTACGGGTATGTACTGTTTAGACTCAAAGTATTGTTAAATTCTTAGTATATTCCTTATCATTTTCAGCTGGAATTAGTTTGTCATTATTTATGCAATTATTTGTATCACCCAAAAATCCAAAAAAAGTGAATATATGAGAAAAGACACAAAAATTCAGAATTACTTGAATTCATCTCAGTGGACAATCACGCTGGTCAAAGTTTAAAAATTGAAAACAAAACAGTTATTTGCATTAAGATTGGTTTGGAATCTTTCATAACCCTCTTTTTAATTAAGTGAACTCATTCAACACATGTGTGTGCATCAATTTCTAATTAAAAAGGGAATTAAAAGGAGGAAATTTCTATTTTGTCTCATCCACAACCCAACAAGCACAACTTTGACCAATCAATAACCTCTCACATGGATGGAGCTCACATGGATTGAAGGAGAGTGCATCTCAACCGCCCTTCGTGGTCAAATCTCAACCGTTCATTCTCGCGGGATTCCTATAAAACCAAACCCTCTCAAGCTCATTTGATCATATAAAACTTTCATTATAACACCATAATGCTAAATTTCATCTAAGGTTTATTGTGCATTGTAGGAATCTTAACTTGCATAGAATTTCCTTTCTTAGATCATTTTACATCTCACTTTAGCATAATGGATAAAGAATCTTAGTGGCATTCTTAGCTTAGTTTCATCTTTCTACATTCTAGATTGTTTTTAGCAAGATTTTGGAGTATAGAATGCAATCTTTGCATCATACTCATAATGAATCTTCCGTTTTGAAGCAGTCTAGTCACTGGTCTACATGCTGAATCTGAGAGCAACATCAAACGGACCATACTTGCTTCATCTAGGAAGCAATAAGTCGGTTTCTAGTGGGTTCTTGTTTTGATTATTGATTGAATATCATGCTACTAACCCATGGATGTAAGGATTTATTGAAGTGTTGGTGCTGCAAGTGCTGACCACTTTTCACACACACAGTTGGAATTGTTTAAAATACAGTATCCAATTCAATGGATGCATTGTGTCCCAATCGATGTTGTGGTTGAAATTGACTAACATACAGGATCCAACTTAATGGATGTATTGTGTCCCAAAGAATGATAAGGTTGAGGCAACGGAATATGTGACAACTAGACCAAATGTTAACCAATGTGATTGGAAATGCGCAGTATACAGCATCCAACCCATTGGGTGTGCTGTGTCTCAATGGATGAGAGGCCAAGGTGGCTTCAAACATAGTGACTGAGCCAATTGTTTCCAAAGAGAAAAAAGGATTTTACCAAATTAAATTAAAATAAATAAAGCACTGTCAACACTCCAATATATATATATATATATATATATATATATATATATCCTCAATGCAGTAGGACGTGAAAATAGATGAGCTCGACACATCCCTACCACACGTAACACTGAACAAGGGCAAACAGAAGCATTGTGTAACGTGTTCCGTCAAAACACTTACGACATTGCCCCGGATTCTTCACATACATGACAGAGGTAATTTTTAATGATTAGTATAACCATGAAGATAACTTTTAAGAAATATTTTACATAGACCACGGAAATATTATCAGGAAATGTTTCAAGTAAACTCGCGAGAAGCCTTTTCGATAAATATATAAAAGAAAGTCTGCCAAATATATTCTACAGCCCATTTCTAACAAATTTGATCGATGGAGACTAGCCATAAATAAGACAACATATTCGATGTCCAATTCGCACTTCCTTCAATTGAAAGCAAACTAAAGCTACAAATTAGTTTAAAATCTGTAGATCAAAATCTTCCACATTACCTGCTAGGGAAAGCAAAATTTAGTAAAATCAACACACTGAGATATGAAAAGATAATGATTATACAAAAACCTGGACGGATGTTCATTTGAGGCGGCGTCAAATCCTTCAGGCTGCTTCTCAGCTTGTTCTTCTTCAGATGATGGGCTGCTACTGGGCTGCCAAATATTGATGAAGAAAATTCAAGCACAAAAAGTATTAAAAAAATGAACGAAAAAAAGAAAGTATGAGTACTAATTTTACCGATACATTGGCGACCATTTCATTTGCAGTCCGCATCCTCATTCTCATCAAAATTGACAAGCCTTTTCGATTTGCAGTGTTTGACATATTCTGGCCTTCTTTTTGTTGCTAAGAATTTCTCTATACACATAGGACTGTGGGACTGATTAACAGCTTTGATTCTCATTTACAAAAACCCATCTCTTCAACAGATGGATTTACAATTTTTGCCCAAAATCAAATGATCATATAGCTGCGCGAGCAAAATATCTGGCATTTCGTATGTGGGATGAAGCAAAATGTGTCAATTAGAAATTGGTCGAAGAATGAATTTATCTGTAGAATTCCCCTATTTGAAAAAACGTGTGTAGATTCAACAGTCTATTGATTTTTTCCGTAGTTTGGAACATTATATATTAGTATGTCCTTGTTTCGTAAATACTATTCTAATTAGTATTGTTTAATTGTAGGTATATTAATGCATGTTAGATTTTATTGGTGTGTAATTAATTAAATTAATGATAGATTACAATTAAAATAGTTTATAATTAAAATAATTTAATGTTTATAAAAAATAAAATAAAAAGTATTTGATAGTCCATTGAGTAATAGTTGCAATGTAAGGTAAGTTATTGGACTTATAATCAATTGTATTATTGATAGAATTGTCAATCTACATAAATTAATTCTTCATTTTAAATATAAAATATTTAAGAGTGACATGTCAAATTATTAATTATTTATATTTTATAGCTAAATGAAGTTGTTTTATATTACTTTTTTACTTCGTTTATTTTAATTTAAAAAATTTATTAGTGTAGTCAATAGCTAGTGAATAGTAATGTAGACACCTAAATTTGGTCAGGTGTATTTCAATCAATCATAAGGCAATTTCATTAAATCAAATGGACCGATTCAAATCAAATGATCAATTAATAAATATATCAATTAATTAAATATAAGCCTAAAAGGGGATAAATCTAAGCTATATAATTGATTTAATCAATTAATTATTTAGTTTTAAATCAAAATCAACCTATTCCTTACATGGCTAATTTAATTAATTAATTGAATTAATTAAATCCTTATTTCTTTCAACAAAGGGGACAATAATTTGAACAACCAATGAGAATCAAGGATTGAGAGCACATGGATCACTCCAAACTTTGCAATCTTGATCACTCGTTTTTTAACTTTAAATCTTCACCATTCAATTTGTCTCTTTGTCCCAACCTTTGAAACCACCATTTGAATGGTCTCCCCATTTGAAACCATTTGAAAGCCTTCAACTCAATCAAGCTTAAATCATGATCAACTTAACTCTACCCCCTGCCCTTGGGAAATCCTATAAATAGTAAGCATTTTGAGAGCATTATCAATCATAGACATTCATGAGCAATTGCATCCTTATTGTAGAGAAATTCATTGAGATCATAAGCATTTGAGAGCACATTTGAGCATATTTTGAGCAATTGAGAGCATAATTGAATGAATTGCTTTGGCAATTTGAGAGTTGTGAGCTAGATTAGGCATCATCTTACACAAATTCTCATTTTAGGGCTGTCACTTTTGGAGATTAAGGCTGGGAGCTCCAAAAGCATGCTTAGATAGAGATCCATAGAATGTTAAATGCTAATATTTGTCAATTCATAGATTAAATTGTATTATTGTTTCCATAGAATTGATAGATTACACCTTTATTTCATGAAGGTGTGATTTTTGCATGTTTTTGTGTGTTTCTTATTTCTTTTGCAGGTTTCAGGCAAAGTCTCGCATACAAGATAAATAGTCACGCCTACAAACAACAAAGTCATGCGTACAAGTCATTCATTCTACGCGTACAACAGCAAAGGCTCACCTGTGAGATAAATAGTCACGCCTGCAAACAGTGAAATCATGCCTACAATCTTTCTTCTCTCGTGTGCAATATGTCTTATATCGCATTTGCTATAGCTTTGTTGCACATTTAAATTTTATCTTACGCTTAATAGTGCTTAAAGTTGTGATTAACAGCCTGGAAACTAACGCTTACACTGCTTTAAAGTTACACTTAGACCGCAGTAAAGTTGCGCATGTAAGTTGTAAATCACGCATATAGCAATATGTGCTTTTCAACTTACAGAATATTAAATTCTAATTTTTGACAGTCTGTATTTTCTGTTTCTGTAGATGAACAGGCATCCCAAAGTCCAAAAACTAGAGAAACGCATCTGCAAGGAAAGCAAGGAGGTAAGAATTTCCAATAAACATGCAAAATAACTTCATAATCTAGCTATTTTGGACAATTTGGAAAAAGAAGAGGCATTGTATAATCATTTTATCAAATTTGTCCAAGCATACAAGATTAAATTTCCCTCATTAAATTAGCACTCAATTTGATAAGATCTTGAAATTCTTTTTGCAAAATTTAGGAAAAGATCTTTAAAGTTGTCATTATTTCAATTCTTTTTGGGTTCCCTTCACTTTGTTGGCTTTTTTGACTAACTTGTTGGAGAAGGAGAGGGAACGAACGCCACTAGGTGAGTAAAAGCAAAAAAGAAAGAAAACCTCAAAAATGCACCTAGCCTTTGCTAGATACAAGGATAAGGTATTTCTCTAAACAAGCTTGCATTTGCTTAACTTGTGGCATTTAAAAGTTCAAAATCTAGTTTAATAGGGCAAGCCTATTATTGTTCACTCAAGGAAAACATTGCGTATATGCTCTCAACTTTTCAAAGTTGATCAAAAAGCCAAAAGTGTTGGAATTGGGTGATAGAAAGAAAGGTGGTAATTGAACCAAACACTTCATTTTATAAAAACCTCCTTGTTAAGAGGCTCAAAATTTACAACTTTGTGTTTGAAGTGTTTGGAATTGGAAAGAGTAGTAGGGATATGATCTTCACTCTTTAAGTGAATCAAACTCCCCAACATACTTAATTCAATTCATTATTGCTTTATATGAACATGCTAGAACTTTGGAGGGTCTGCCTCCCAAGAATAACCTTACGAGGACAGTGAGAGGGAATGACCCAAGTGGGAGACAATCACTTTAGCTGTGATAAACATCCACCCCACTATAATATAAATGCATTCATCCTCAAAAGGATTGAATGACAAATAGGTGCTAATAATCTTCACCTCCTCTAGTAGTCCTTCGAGATTATGCAAAATCATGTTTTTATGCGTGTGGGAGGCCCTTGCAAAAGGGTATAAGAGACTTTTCACTTGTTTGAACACATTAAATACACAAACCCTATTAAAATTAGCAAGACTACCTTATTAGAGCCATGTTTAAAAGACAAAATTGACCTTAGGTAGCTTTCTTGGAAGAGATTCTTGTTTTGGCCCATTACAACGTCCGAGAACCTACACTTTGTGTTGTTTTAGGAATAGAAACAATTCTTTGTTGTGTGTGTTGTGGTTGTTTCTCAATTTTCAAACAAGAACATCCTGGAATCTGATCATAAGAACCTTAAATTTTTTAAAATCATCAAAAATAGTGGCAAATTCATTTTTCCTGGTGAAGTAGCATATACCAACATTATACTCACGTGTGTCAACATTTGTGTTGTGCGTAAACAAACTAAAGTTGCGCGTACCAAGGTTTAAGTTGTGCGTACATAAGTGAAGTTGTGCGTGCTAACAACCAAATGTCGCATACAATATACTGAAGTTGTGCATAAGTGCTTTCCAGTACACGTGTGCACATTAGTGAAGTCTCGCATACATACAAGCGAAGTTGCGCATACAGACTAAGAAACCAAAACAGAAGGCATTTCTAGAGGGTGTGAGAAAAAAATTGATTTCATATATAGATACCCATTTGGATTTTCTACATGTTCATCATTTTACTCTGACCAGAATCCCTCATTATTGGACAATTCAAAATAAAATCATTTAGGGGTTGGTCAATAGGTGATCAAAGCCAGGATTTAGTGATTTATGCTCATGTCGACTTTCACCCGATCTCACTACATCAAGTCTACCTTGCAATCAGACGAAACATAGCTAAGGAAAGAAATTCCTTTTCCCAGTGATACCTCTACTTCTTCACAACAAACAAACAAACCAATGAAAGAGGTAGAACCAAACATGGCTTTTCCATTTGGAAATATGGATCCCGACCTTATTAACCTCACCAACAAGGATAACGCTAATAATAATGGAAATGGTGAGGTCAACAACAATGGGGCTAATGGATTAGGGGTCTACCCTAACAACCAAGGGGTAGACAATAATAATGGAGGAAATATTGACCCTAATGACGAAGAGGCTACCGAAGAGAAAGTCAACAAAGTGATACAAAGCTCGTTCTTCATGAAACTCATGGAGAAAGTATTGTAAAAAGATAGGGAAAAATACTTCCTAGACCTAGCACAAGCGGGGACTAAACTCCCTCATAACTATGATGTTGATAAGTTAAAGCAAAAAGAAGATGAAACAACCCCTATCGACATCATGAACAAATAATTTAAGTTATTCCAAATGCAGTTGGACACTATGAAACAAATGGGGGCTACTAAACCCTTCTCTATCAAAGCATCGTGTCCATTCCCATTTGACAAGACATTAATTATGGTTCCATTCCCTAGCAATGTTGTTTTTCCTAAGTATGATAAATACGAAGGAGAATCTGATCCTCAAGATCATTTAAGGGAGTTTTGTGCATTGAGCTTGGAGTTCATGCATGATACAACATATTTAATGAGGTTATTCCCAATAATCCTAGGAGGCATGGCAATGGAGTGGTTTTCCAAATTACCCTATGGCATTCACACTTTTGAAGAATTGGCTTCCAAATTTGTGACACACTATTCGTATAATAGTAAACATGAAGTCACAATGATCAATTTATGTAATACCAAACAACGTGGGGGGGAAGGACTCTTGTTTTTCCTACAAAGATGGAGAGTGATATTTTCTAGATGCCCTCGAAGCGTGCCCAAAAAGGAAAATATGGATATTTTCATCAATAGCTTGAACAATGAAATGAACTATCGGTTGAGGTTACAATGCCCGCGGTCTTTCCAAGACTTGATAAAAAATGGAGTTACTACGGAGGAAGTATTAGTAAAAAGTGGAGAACTCAATCTCTACAAGGATAACAAGAATACTAATAACAATACTTCCAACAACAAACAAAATAGGGCTCCTCCTAACAACAATTGATTTTGGATAAATAATAATAATAAGGGTGTGGTTAATGATGGATTTGTGGAAGCAAACAACTTGAAGGCCACTCCATTTAATCTCACAAGAGGATCCAATCAAGATAATAATGTAAGTCAAGCACCCAAATTTCCTTTCAACAATAACAACTTTGGGAACAATCAAGAGGCTAACAAGCCTAAACCCTTCTTTGCTCCATCGCCTAGAAGGAATTTCACAATCTTGGAAAATGCATTAAGAACCCTCATTGTGAATAATATTATTGACTTTCCTAGGGCTCAACCCTATGAACTACAAGTAAAACCTTCTTGGTGGAGTGAGTCCAATCATTGTGAATATCATAGAAATCAAGGACATAAGACAAATGATTGCATGCGCTTGAAACATGTGGTAGAAGACCTTATTGATAATGGTGTGATTAAATTGGAAGAACCTCAAAACAATAAAGATCACATGACATTCAAAACCCCTTTATTCAAGCATTAGAAAGGTGAATCTTTAAATGATAACAATGGAAATAACTCAAGAGGTAATAATAATGTTAACTTTACCTACAGTTATGACAATACTATTAATGTCCTATTCGGACATGATAATACTATCAATGTTGTGGTAATAAAGGAACAACCTAGCAAGGAGACCTCTAATGTTGTTACTATGGGACAAGAAACAAGAATTATCTTACAAGGAAGTACCCCTATAACTATTGGTCCTACACAAGCAACTACTTTGGCTGAACAAGCATCTTCTTCAACAAGACCTTATAGTCTAGTGGATCAACTACAAAAGACTCCAGCTCAAATTTCCATTTTGGAGCTATTGAAACTTTCTCCCAATCACAAATAAATCTTGGAGAAAGCTCTTATGGAAAGTAACATTCCTAAAAATTTGGAAGAAGAAAGGTTTTCAAACATGGTGGGTCATCTCATAGCACCTCATTGCTTATCATTTTCAGAGCAAGATGACATGTCCATAAACCATCCTCAAAATATCCCTTTGCATATAGAGGTTTTAATTCAAAAACACTGTGTTAAGAGATTCCTCATCGATGGAGGAGCCGGTCTAAACATTTGTACCTTGAACCTAGTCAAAGCTTTAGGGTTAACCGAGTCATCTATTGATCCCAAGAAACAAATCACTCTAAAGGATTATGATCAGGAGGAAAGATATACAAAAGGAATGGTGGTTTTTCCCATTTAAGTGGTTTCTATGAAGAAAGATACCATTTGTCAAGTCCTTGACATGAAATTAACTTATAATATTTTATTGGGAAGGCCATGGATTCATGAAATGCAAGCAGTGCCTTCTACCTATCATCAATGTATCAAGTTTCCGCACATAGGTGAATAAATAAATATTGGAGGAGATTCAAATCCCTTTCAATATTGCAATATGGTGAAACCTCTTCATGAATTATTTATTCCACATAATAGGGAAGGAGTTATTCCTAGTATCATCATTGAAGAAACCAAAGAAGGAGGTCCTAATTCAACATTAAATGCTACATCCACTTCAAGTCCTAGTGAAACTAACTTACCTACATCAACTAAGGGAAAAGAGAAAGTTAGTTATAAGGGTCAAAGTTTCAATGAAAATTTAGTCAAAGTTTCTATACCAAAGGAAGAAATTTTGAGACCTTCTAAGGAGGAAAGAGAACAAACAAAAAAGGACAACTATCAAAAGATGAGTGAGATGATGCATAAATTTGAAAAATAATGCAGAATCAATTCAAAAGGAATGGGGGAATATTTTGTTTCCCTATTTGATTTACCTACTTCCCCAAAGACACATGGGAAACCTTCAAATTCTCATCCACCTCAAAAATACAACTATCATTTTGTAAGAGAGAGTGACTAATTAGCCATGGAAAAAGAAGATAATGAAGTTTTACAATGGCTTTATAAAGATGAGGATAATTCAAATAATCTCATTGAGAGAGTGCAACATGTCACCATCCAAATTGATCAATATGGAAAGGGATTTCAAATAATGAAAAAAATAGGGTACAAAGGAAGAGGACCCTTAGGAATCAGAAATAAAGGCTTGCTAGAACCCATCCAACCTCCTTGGAGGTCAAAGGATGAGAATCAGGAATAGGGTATCAAGAGAAAGAAGTTGGTTCAAGCTCTAGGCATGATTCTGTTGAAAAATACAAAGATACAATATGTTACATGGTTGAAATTGATTGTGTATGTTTTGAAGTAGTCATACCCATAAAGAAATGGTGTTATCCCATGGGTTATGAAGTAAGTTATGAGGTACTTACCATGCAAGTAGAACATGTCCTTGCATCAAAAATCGATACAACGGAGGAAAGATGGGGAACATATGAGGAAAATTCAACAAAGATGAGAGAAGAAAAGACTAGAGGTATGAGGAAGAGAAAGATTGAGAATCTTGTACATGAATGTGGAGTAAAAGTTGGGTTGACAGAAGAAGAAGTAAAAGAAGTCAAAAAGAAGATGACAGAAAGATCTATTGGACCAACAAGTGGAAGTACTACAACCCCTCCCACTCTTGAGGTAGTTATGGTAGACAGTCCACCTCCTCCTCAACAAAAAACAACACAAGCAAAAAACATTACTTTTAGAGTTACTAGATCAAGCATGCAAACATCACCTAAAGAGCAAAACACATTAGGAGAAGAGAAGAAAGCAAAAAAACACATATGGAAACCTGACTAGAAGATGTTAGAGAAGAGAGCATTAGAACAAGGCAAATTGGTCACAATTGATAAATACTATAATAGGTATGAAGAAGAAAACAAGCTTAATATTGAGGACATTGTGATTGAACATTTACTTTCAAGAAGACACTTTTAGAAATTGAAGGAAGTATACCTGTAGACTTATATGGGATATTGGAGATAAGAAAACATGTAGCACAGATTGAAGATGATACAATCAGGAACCAAGAAATTGATAACATGTTGCATGTGATATCAATATAAGAAAGGGACAGAATATACAAGGAATTAAAACCTCTATTAAGGACCAAGGTGAGATTGTTGAAAATCATGGTGAGGAATTATGATGAAGTCACTGAGGAAACTCAAAAGGCACTAGAGAAGATATTGATGAGTACTACTTCTAACAAGCCCTCACCTCCTAAGACCACTTCGCCCACATTGGGAATGGGTGAAAGATCAAAAGAAACAAAGACAATTGCTGAGAAGAGCAAAGTAGATCCACCACCAAATTTCTATGTTTCTAGTGTAGTAGTAACTCTTGACACCTCTCAAGATGAAAAGGACCCTTTTTCAGGGAATATAGATACTTCTATAGCAGATGAGGCCGAACACAAAGAGGAAGAAGAGAAGAAGAACGAAGAAGAACAAAAGAAAGATCAGAAAGAGGAAGAAAAGAAAGAGGTAAACACATTGTTCATTTCATTGTTGGCAAGTTGTGATGTAAATGTTGACAGCATGGATGAAGTTGAATTAGTAAAATTGGAATTTACTGCTTTGAACAAAGCCAAGGAAAGATCATAACAAAAAGGAGACAAGAAGGAAAAATTAATTACAAGAGAAATTAATATTGTAAAAAAATTTCTTCCAGTACCTATTGTTTTCCAAAACAAAGATGACATTGAAAATATAAGAATTACACTTGATGAATTTGATGGGCACTATGAGAACTTATTGAAGATAGCAGAGGAGAAGGAAAAAAAGACATACTCAGAGAAGAAGTTAAAATCAGTTTGCAAATCTATCACATGGGACTTAGGCATTGTGAAAACTTGCTTGACAAATGTAAGGAGCTGCATTCGACATGGGAGAAAATTGTTTAGTTATTGCATGAATCCAATAAGGCATGTTCAGAATGTAAAAGACATTATTGCCAAAGAGAGGGAAAATCTAAACAGTATGATGGACGGTTATGAAACATCTTCAAAATCCACAACAGAGTTAGACAAAGAAGTCACAAGGATTTTAGCTAAACTCGGTGTATTAGATAATGAGAAAGGGAGAGTATTGACAAGATTCAATTTGCCGAAGAGCTTTATCACTCCTAAGTTATCAATACTTGAGGTTCATCTCTCAGAATTGGAGAAAGTAACAGATTCACTAGATAAATATATGCCCACAGACTTGAAAGAAGTTGAGACCACATCATTTGCACTGAATGGCTTAATTCACATTAGCCAAATTTTGTTCAAAACATGGACTGCAGAAGTGAAGATCTTGGAAGATTCCTTTCAGGATATTTTGAAACTGGTGAGCAAGCACTAAAACCTATTGTTTTATATGCACCTTTGTCATTGTTGTCAAAGGGGGAGAAGAGAAGGAAAAATATATAGCTATATGTATAATAAAAAATTATATAGGAGAAGAAAAGAGAAGAGAAGGAAAGGAAGATTAAATAGAGGAGACAGATTTGTTAGAACACTTATTCATTTTTTTTGTTAAGTGTTGCCATCAATGCAAAATGGAGAGATTGTTGGAAAGTAATAAATTTTGTGTAAATGTGATTTAATTTTTGGTTGTAATTTATGGCAACACATCTGGGTTTCAGATCGATTCTAGTAAAGGTAAGTTTTGATGATTCAGAAATTGACTAAGTGTAGAAGCAGAGATACAGAAGTGTTTTGGATGTCGAAGATCAAGATCGATGATTTAGGGAAAGAGAGCTTAGAGAAAGATAGTATGGGGTATGTATGACCTCCACCTAAGATAGATTTGGTTTTGGTTGAGTTGATGATGAGTTAGAAAGAATTAAAGACAGACAAACTGCAGCAGAACAATGAAACAGAGCAGTTTGACAATAGCGAAGATTGAGGGAGTATGAATTATACTCCAGACAATCAAAGTTGTATTCTAGTTGTTGATAACCTCAAAATTGACTATGAAAGAGTGTCGGCTATGCATTTGGTATTTAATATATTAAATGTATTTTGTATTGAAGGTCAACTTTGTAATATTTGTAATATTCATATTGAGAGCCGACTTTGTAAAGTTTTGAGATGTATATGTAAGATCTTTTTGATAAAGATAGATGTTGAAAAATAGAGTAGTTAGTTGGACAGTTGGATGATTTGTTGAGCGAATAGTCGAGCAGAGAATGACATAGATCATTGAAGAACAATAAAGGAACTATCTAAGCACTAGTGTTGCTTGTTTTTTTTCATGACTAAGAACACTTTGTAACCTAAATTATATTGTAAGAGTTGTAAGCTCAGTTGGCCCTAACAAGGTGTTGTGAACCTTTAACAGGGTTGTAATTCCTTTAAAAAGGAAATGTGCTATGTAATATCTAGCTCCTAACAGGGCTAGGTCTCCTTACAGGGATATTATACTTTAGTACATTCTTGTGGGTACCATCCCCATTGGGGTTTTCCCTTGGCCAGGGTTTCCTTGAAAACAAAATATGGTGTTATGAGTACTGTGTCATTTACTTATGTTCTTTTCTTTATTGCAAGCTTATGGTTAATATATAAAGAGTTGAAGAATTTAATTAAGTGCTATAATATTGTTTCACCCCCCCCCCCTCTCAGTATTATCCAATCCTAACAAGGTGATGGTTTTATAATAAGGGGCCTGCCGATTTTAAACTCATCAAATTTTGGAGACTTAGGGTNCCCCCCCCCCCCCTCTCAGTATTATCCAATCCTAACAAGGTGATGGTTTTATAATAAGGGGCCTGCCGATTTTAAACTCATCAAATTTTGGAGACTTAGGGTGGGTGAGGTTTCCTGCAAGTAACAGTTAACTTTGGAAAATAAAATACAAAAAAGATAGGCCAGATTTAGAATGAAAATCTAATTGTAGTCATATTATAAATTTCCAAACATCAATGGTGCTCCAGATAAAGAACCAACAACATTACCAAATATATATATGATCATCAACCAAGCATACATCAGTAGAGAAGAAAAGTATTTCAGCTAACTACAAAGGAAATGGAGCAGAGGATATAAGGAAGAATACAACATAAAATATATTCATTTAATCCATTTGATATACCTTGAATCCTTTACATGTGGCATAAGAAAGTAATATTCTTACTCATTCTAGCCTAGCAACAAGTGCAAAGGTTTCTCCATAGGAAATCCCTTCTTCTTGTGCATACCCCTTGCATACTAGTCTTGCTTTATTTCTGGTGACTTCTCCATTCTCATTCAGTTTATTCCTGAATATCCATTTTGTACCGATGACATTCTTGACATCTGGTCTCGATACAAGTGTCCATGTCTTGTTTTTCTCTATCTATTCAATCTCTTCATTCATAGCACTAATCTATTCATCATTTTAAAGTGCAACATTGACATATTTTGGCTCATAATCAGAAATAAGACATCTTGTATTTAGATACTTACTTCTGGTTCTCATACCAGCCTTCTTATCTCCAATGATCTGGTTCTGTGGATAGTTCCTTCTGACATATCTGGAATGTATAGGTTCAACTCTTTGTATATCATCTTGATCATCATTTTTTCCTTCATTCTGTTCTCCATCACTTTGTGCATCATTTTGAGCAATATCCTGATCGTCAGTATTTGCCGTCTGATACTCGGGTGCAATGATCTGTTGCTCGGGAGCTCTACATTGTTGGTTGGGTAGAGTGTTAGATTCTTCATTGTAAACAAACCTGTTGTATTCCTCTGGTTCTTTTATGCTTTCCTTTTCATTCTTATCTACAAATTCATCTATCTTTACATTTTCACTTTCAACAATTTTGTTAGAGGCTTTATTGAGACATTTATAAGCCTTTCTCTTCATGGAATACCCTAGAAAGATTCATTCACCACTCTTGGAGTCAATTTTTCTATTTCTACCATCCTTTAAGATATAAAATTGACTACCAAAAATTTTGAAGTAACTTACATTGGGTGTGTATCCATACCATAGCTCATAAGGTGTCTTCTTGGTGTCTTTCTTCAATTGTACTCTGTTCAATGTGTAAACAACAGTACTGACAACTTCCCTCCAAATAATTTGAGAGATGGCTTTCTCTATCATCAGTGTCCTTGCACAATCAACTATGGATATGTTACTTCTTTTAGCAATTCCATTTGGTTGTGGTGTTCTCGGTGCAGAGATCTGTCTTTTAATTCCATTCTCATTACAAAAGTTAGTGAGTGTGCGTGTGAAATAGTACACCTATTGCCTATGACACAACACTTCAATATATCATTACGTTAGTGAAAATGGGGTTAGTAAAGCATAGAAATCCACTAAAATTGATCTATTACTTTATAACTAGGAAGAGTGTGAAAAATAACATAATAGCCCTCATATTATGCCTTTTCCAGTGACATATACAACCTAGCATGAAAGATTTGAATCAAAACTAATCTAAATGATAAAGAAACATGCATATTATCTCTAAAAATGAAGATAATAACAATGCCTAATATTAAAGCTAAAAAGCAACATGAATTCACAAATGATATAAGCAGCATAAAAATACATTTTCAATCTAAAATTTAGGCTTATTTGAGCTCAAAAACTCCTTCTATTTATAGAAGAAATGAGGAGAGAGAGGGGGGACAAGGGTCATTAATGGAGTTACAAAACCCATTAATGAGGTGTAAGAGGAATAAATGCCAAAGGCATTGAAGAGGCGTGGGCTTGAAGAATCTCCATTAATAAGGCATTAATGGGAGCCTTTAAGAAGCATGGTGAGGGTGTAAGAGACAAGCTTGAGAAGGTGGACTTAGAGAGAGTCAAGCTTGAGAAAGTTGACTTTCTCAAGTGGGTTGAGTTCCTAATCACATTTTTAAGAATGTGACATCATTAAGAGGTGGTTTAGAATGGGATTAGTATTAGGATTAGATTTAGCATGGGGTGAATAGGTTGGGATGGGTTGAACCCAGGGTCAAGGTGGTTGAGGTAGGTTAGGTTAGGGGTTTAGGGGAATATTAATGAAATGAATTTGTATTGTCTTAAAATGGAAGCACTTTCATGTTAAGAACATTTAGCCCTCCTTAGGGGATGTTTTTGACCACCATCATACTGTCCCCTCCTTTCAGCATCATCTCCTACTTTTGTGCCTGTTTAAGACCCTGATTGGGCCTCTCCGGGCACCTTCTACCCCACCTGACATGTTTTCCAGGGGTTCTGACCCCCTGGGTCAAGGCCGACCTCGACCTCAACCTAGGTCAGGGTCAACCTTGACCTTGACCTAGGTCAAGGTCAACCTCAACCTTGACCTAGGTTAGGGTTGACCTCAACCTTGACCTGGGTCCCCCATCCAAATCTGGAAGCTTGTCGGTTGCCGGAGGTCATCAAAATTCAATTTTCCCGCTTCCGAGTCGGCTGTTTCAGGTTCCAAAGCGGTGATTCCTAAATTATATTTAATATAGGTCCTCTCCTAGGGGTAAAAGCTTTAATGGGAATTTAATTATCCTATGTCAGCCTCCTTAGAAGATTGTGCCCTAATTTTGTATAAAAGGAAGCCTCTCTCTCTCTCTCTCTCATTTTCTCTAAGTCTTCTAAGTGCAAAAAGCTCTAACCAAGATTTTGTCAAGAAGAAAAAGGTTCAAGCATCCATAGTTCTACATGTTTTCAATATTTCAAGGTGTTCAAGTCTTCTTCTCAAGCATTCAAGTTCTCCATTGAAGATCAAGGATTCAAGCTCTCAAGCCTTTGAAGAGATTTGGTTCAAACATTCAAGATTTATCATTCAAGCCCTAGATCTAGCCATCATGATGGTGTGATCTTCCTTCAAGATCCTTTGTGCATCCTCAAGACTCTTTCATCATCTCTTCAAGGTGGATTCCAAGCATACAATCATGGAGGTTTATGGTTTCTAAATTCCATGCTTTCATACTTACATACTTGCTTACATTTGATTTACAATTGCATATCTGTTCAATATCATAGCTTCATTGTTAGATTCAATTCTACTACTTGCTAGCATTCTTATTTCAATTATTGATTTCAAGGTTAATTCCTAAATTAGGGTTTGATTAAGGCAAACCCCTCCCCCCAACAAACAAATCTCTTTTTCTTACAGGTACATGTTCAGGATTGAAGATTTGAACTTAGATCTGGATACCCTTTTCAGTGAACTATCGGGATTCGCGAACAGATTTTCTGTCAGACTTGTGTAGGTCAAGGTCAACATTATTGGGTCAGGGTCGACATTTGTGGGTCAAGGTTGACCTTTTTCATAAGATGACATCGAAACGGAAAAATATTTCTGGGTTTTGTTCGTCTCTACATTCCAATTTTGGATCATACTTCAGTTTTTCTAGAAACAGTCTACGGACCTCAGAAAATAGCATTCTTTGATCTACAATATTTCAAGGTTAGTGTATTTCTTATATCTATTTCAATTCAAATCCTTAATCATTCCAAATCTATCACACATTTACATTCATTTCAAAACACATTTTAAGAGGGAAACCTAGGATCTCCTTCTTTATTCTTATTTCCAATAGATTGATTCATCTATGCATTGATCCTTTTTGGGTTGATCAATTTGGATCCTTCCTTTGTGCATTTAAGAATAAAAAGGGAATGTCTTATTTATCCCTCCACTCTAAACATTAAATGTATGGTGATAAGTGATTTGAGTATCAAAACACTCTTATTCTATTAACAATCATTTTCTCCTTTACAAAATTATATTAAATATATTCATTCAAAAATAGGAATATTAATTATTTAAGCTTTTAATTGCTTTAGATAATTAATTAGGACTATATCCAATTAATTAGATTAATTTAGGCTAGAAGATAGGCTTTTTGCAAGTGATTTGATATAAATAGGGATTTATTTAATTCTTTTTAAATTAATTACCTTAGCCATGTTTGATTTGAAAATGATTTGATTTAATTGATTGGTTTTGATTGGCTAAGGTGATTAGATCACTTAGGAGATTAAATCTGATTTGAATGAATTATGTCAGCTAATTGAAGAGTTGTTTGAACATAATTGGGGGTATGATCACACTTAGGGAAAATAGGGTCTATGGTCAAAGTAGACCAAATCCAGGTGGTTATATTTGCCCCTCTTTGAATAGATGTGTGAGTAGCGCATTGATTCAAAAAAAGTTTCTGATTTTGACTTCAGAAAGATTGAGAATTTCGCTCATAATCGAACGAAAATGCCTGATGAGATCAATCTCGCACTTTATTAAACTAAAATGATATAATTGACTTTGAACTTGGTTATCGTCCAAAGGTTAATAAAAGATATTAAAGATACTAATTCTGAACTTGGTTGTCATCCAAAGATTGATAATACTGATTTCAAACTTGCTTGTCATACAAAAGTCAGTATGAAGCTGCCAGGAGCTTAGTAAGAATCTTTTTAAAATGAGGAAACACAAGATATCCAGTTATGAGAACTAAATCTTTCTATCCAACAGTTCTAACTTAGTCAAGGAAACTGCCATGCCCCTAGTTGTTTGATAATGAAGTCATTTTTAATGTTGTTTCGAGCAAGAATTTGATTGCATGGTGTGATCATGCCCGCTCGGGAACGAAATCAAAGGAAAGAAATGAAATCCCTTTGCTGAAATAAGGTATCACTTGCATGGAATGGACAAGTCAAGAAAGAAAGGAAGAGAAGAATCAAAGAAATGGGGGTGTGTTAAGAATAAACATATGAGAACCAAGTTAATTACGTGAAAATGTGAGTGGTGAGATTGATAAAATGATGTCCGACCAAGATTTTTGATGAAATGTGCAATGTGACAGATTTTTGGAATAGATGGAGCAATTCTGCATTTTCAGGAGCTGTTGTAAAAATGTTACTGTACTACATAAAATACCTTAGGCACCTTCAATTTCATTCTTGATTGATCAAAAAGAGAACAAAAATGGAGTTGTTGTTGCCTGGGATGAGTTTCAGAACCCTTAAATAGCTCAAAAGACCAATATATATCTCAAAAATTACCATTTTACTATTCATTTTCACTTTCACCCATAGTAAATTTGAGAGCTTTGTAGAGAAGATTGTGGTCCCAGTTAGGAAGCATCATTTCAAGCTCAGTCATCGTCATTAGTGCCTGACCGACTATGCACCTCCGGTAAGTACTCGCAAAACTACCTCGTAAATATTGTAATTTTGATTTTCATGCATTTATGTAGCTTTTAGAGCCCTTTGAATTCTAGGTCGCATCCGGCATTCTGGATCGCACCCTGTCAAACCCGCATTGCATCTGGTATTTCCTGGATTACATCCTACTTTCTTAAATTTCTATGTTGCATCCAGGATTTCCTGGATTGCATCCGGTTACTTTGTTTTTAGCTTAGTTTAGGAGAAGAAATCTAGGTTATGTTGTATCCCCTTTTTCTAGGATCATACCCTATTTTTGGGGTCACATCTGAGATTTCTGGGATCGCACCCTATATTCTCAATCACATCCTATTTTTCCAGGATCGTATCCAGTAAAAAGATGGCACCTTGTATATCTAGAATCACATCTGGGTTTTAGACTTAGAATTTTTGCAAATGTGAATAGTCTTCTCTCCACGGACCTTGAACCACTTAGCTGACTTATGTTTCTGCATTTTTGTCATAGATAGAATATTGATTTATCTTTGTATTCCTAAAAATAGGTCGATTTTGAGGTAGTCACATTTCAAGGTACATATCCAGGGTGCATTCTTTCCTTGGCCAGACTTTTGTGAGATGATGAGTAGGAGGTAGTGGTCCGTTGTAGATTACGATCCTTGATTGGTTTACCTGATATAGGGGTAAACCAAGGGATGTTGACTGCTCTTGCCGAGAGATGGCACTCAAAGCACAACACTTTTCATCTCCCGACTGGGGAGATGATAGTTACTCCTGAGGACATATGGCGCATACTGTGAGTTCCCATTATTGGTCATGAGGTGCGCTTTGAGTCGACTTCTGTCATGGCGATTGGTGCAACTCATCAATATTTCTAGGATGATACCATTGATCAGAGATACCTTTCTTGGGATTACATGTGCGATCACTATGATCATTTATTTGTATATTTAGCAGGCTTGATTGGTGGCATCCTGATGCCAGACAAAGGACAACACAGATTCCTTGTAGGATGGGTAGATATGTTGGAGCAGATGGTCATCTCGAGATAGAGATTTGCATGGGCAGCGACATTCTGGCCCATATGTACCGAGAGCTCCATGAGATTGTGTATCATTAAAATGGGAACATGACTGTGGGCATTTTGATTCTTCAAATCTGGGCCTGGGAGCACATCCCAGTGAAACGACCTATTGTAGACAGGAAGTGGGCACCTAAGTGTCCTTATGTTTATATGTATGTCGACCTAATTTAGCAGCCCCATCTGGGCAAGGTAGAGTACTGGCAGAGGCTTTTTGATGATATGATATAGGTAGTATGGTGGCCATAATTGGACTGTGAGGAGTGGACCTCAGATTCTAGATAAGTTCCATTTTTGTTTCAGAGCAGGTACCTTATTAGGAGGACCAGATACATTATAGAGCAGTTTGTTCATACCCAAGTTTTGAGACAGTTCGGCCGACGACAGGGTAGGAGCTAGGATGTGACTTTATATGCTCAGATTTGTGATGAGGCACCATTGTGGGGTGCCTAGCTTAGTTATAAGACTGCCCACCAAGAGATTAGAGACATAGTTGGATTCGATTGGGACCTTCACTGTGATGTTTTAGATGCAGGTTGTTCGGATGGGTATGTTGTAGAGATGCTTTAACATCCATTTCCATTATTCATAGTGCCTGAGGAGGCCATTCCTCGTATAGAGGACCTGATAGACTATGATTTGGATGACCACCCTGCTGGGGGGAGAGGAGGAGCACAGAGAGATAGGGGTGTTGGTATACATGGAGGGAGGGATGGAGGTAGAGATGGAGGTAAAGATGGGAGACGTCCTCCTCTAGATGATGATGATGACGGAGATGATAGGGGAGGTGGAGCTATGGGTGGCACTGCAGATGTGGCCAATGGGAGTAGAGAGGGTCAGCGTACCTACTTCAGATTTGTTTCTCCCTAGATAGATTTAGGTCCGTTACTTATAGGGGAGCAGCAGAGACAATAGAGGCAGCAGCAATAGAGGCAGCTTGATAGATCATAGGATAGACCGTTAGGACAGGATTTTGGCAGGGGTTTTGACAAAGATGGAGACCCACTATCTTAGTGTGAGCAGGAGAGATAGTAGCTTAAGGCTCTACTGATAGATAGGGATGCATAGCTAGAGCACCTTAGGGCAGAGTAGGATAGGCAGGGTGATATGCTCAGAGCAGAGAGAGATGCCCAGGCTCATATAGCCACTCATTAGGGACAAAGAGCAACCTATTACTTTGCTTTATACCATGTTGCAGTTCCAGAGGGCCAGAGAGCACTTTCTTATTCATGGGTTGCTCAGCAGTCTACGGGGGCCATACCTCCTCTGTTGCAGTTTTTACCACCATCTCCTCCTCCTCCTCCAGATCAGGGAGAGGGAGGAAGCCAAAGCTGATTCTGTATTTTATCACAAATTTATATTGTATATCTAGATCCTTCTAAGAGCTTTCTTTTGTATGATGACACATGACATATATATATATATATTCTAACCGTCTTATACTCTTTGTGTAGACTTGTGCCATGTGGTTGATCTTTATATATATATATATATATATGATGCAATTATTTTTTATTCTGACATGATTCATGAGTTCCATATGCTTTGATAGATTTGTTTGCACATGTGATTGTATCTTGGTTTTATGATGAGTTAGATTAGATGACGACTTCATTTATGTGTTTTAGATTTATCATTGATATAAATATGTTTCAAATGATATTATGTGAATATGAAAAATATATGTTTTTGAGTTTTTCTTATGCAACTAAAATGTATGGATGCACTTAGGATGTAGAGATAAAATGCACAAATGCTTTGTTTTTGTATTTTTCTCTTGTTTCATTTTATGAACGCAAAATGTATGCTATGGATGTGCAACAATATAAATATCAGTAATAGTAAATGAATGTAATTAACTTAGATTTAGAAGAAAAAAATAGAAATAACTTTTGAGCTCAAATTCCTTATGCTTTTACTTCTTTCACAAATGCATCATGCAATTTCTAAATGCAACTATATGCAGACTCTTAGGACCTGTCACTGATTGGCAGATATTGGACATTTTTATCATCATTGGGCACTTTTCAGAATGGATACCACTAGATAGTACAACAATCACTAATACCCACTAATATTATGAAAGTATGAATACTATATTTATTGGGTGAAATGTCAGAAATAGACTTAGGTATCAAGACATAGAAGCCAGGATAACAAAATAGTCACCTTCCTTTTACTATATCAGAATCTATGTAAGGAAAGATATTGGACCCGCAATGATCTTAAAAATCCATATTCTTGGGTACATTATGCTTCGTATACCTTAGTGAGAATCTGAGTTAGAAAACAAATAAGGAAATCATCTCAACCTCACCGTAGTTTACACATAACAAAGATCGAGATATATGCGGCTATCCACTCATGGCGGTAGCTCTTACCATAAACATCAAAGTTAGGTGAAATGTATAGGGTTATTTTGAACAATCACCATATGTAGAAAACCAAGAAAACATTATGCCCCCATCCTTGTGACTCTTCGTCTTTGCACATATGTCATGGAGTAACTCAGAATACATAACAACTATAAGTTGTGAATCAATCAAAGAAAACTCATAACTGCTGAGATGCCCCCAGTGAAAAAATCATGGGTTCATAAAAGAGTCATATTCAAACCAAGATCAAACTGTGATTAGGTAGTATTGAGAAATACTATTGATTTGATTTTTAAGCGTAGTAGAGATTCATCAATCAAAAGTTTGGAATTCAAGCAATATGTGTTCCGTGTCTGTGTATAACTTTCTTCCTATTTGCAATCCAATGTAGGTTTTAGGGACATTGTTTATGTTAGTGCAATGTTTGTGCCAACCTTATTTTGTGAATAGGGATACTGTAATGAAAGCATCGAGTATCGTTGTGTCACGAGAAAAAAAAATCCTATGATGACCTAGCAGATGTGACCTAATATGCTAACAAAAGATGCCCCTAGTGCAGAATGACTTGATCCTAAGACAAAAATATAGACAAATCCCAAGCAAGGATAAGAATTTCGTAAGGAAACAAAGTCAACTCTTGGCATAGGTGTAATCGTGAGGGCTTTAGTATCAGCAATGCATTGATAGATGGAGCACAGAACACAAGTGACACCTGATTGCCAGGTTTTCACCACTTGGCAAAACTTTTTATTCTTTTTGCTACCAGGATGCCTATTTTACCAGGTTGTCATCAAGGCACTTTTCTCTTTTTCATTTTTTTTTTTTGCTATTTTTTCTTTTTTGAATGTTTTTGTAGTATCAAGGTGCCTGCTTGCCAGGTTTTCACCAAGGATACCTTTCTTCATGACTTTTTCCACTGTTTTTGGATTTCTTCAGGATCAATTTTCTAAATATTTTTGGTATTTTCTAAGAACTATTTCACTGTACAGGCTCTGCTATCCAAACATCAAGCGTAGAATGACTTCAAATATAAAGTATTGATAGGATCTGGAAGAACATCTCCCTCAGGTGTAGCTAGTTGATAAGCTCCAGTCCCAAAAGTAGCAGTGAAAACATAAGTTCCTAACCAATTAGGTTCAAACTTTCCTTTATGTTCTCTGTTAGGATAGTTCTTAGTATTCTCCTTTAGGACGAGATCCCCTACTTGAAATTGGTGTGGTTTAACCCTTTTATTGTACCCTTTGGACATTCGTGCTTGGTACACCTTCAGATGATCGAATGCATGTTGCTTGTGCTCATCAAGTAGGTCTAAAGAATTCACCCTATCGATGTGGTATTTCTCATCAGTAGCAAGACCTTGTAAAGATATATGAAAAGATGGGATTTCAACCTCAATAGGTAGTACTACATCAGCTCCATAGACTAGGGCAAATGGTGTGACTCCTATTGGTGTTCTGATGCTTGTTCTGTAGGCCCATAGTGCCAGATTCAGTTGTAAATGCGAGTCTCTGCCAGACTTACTAACAGTTCTATGTAAGATCTTGAGAATTTTCTTATTAGATGCCTCAACCTATCCATTACCTTGAGGATAATAGATTGAGGAGCAATGTTGAGTGATGTGGAATTGTTCGCAAAGGTCATCAATGTCTTTATTTTTAAATTGGCCCCCATTGTCTGTTACAATTGAAGAGGGTATCCCATATCTACAAATAATGTAGTTTAATATGAACATAGCCACCTATTTGCCAGTGGCTTTGATTAGCATCATGGCCTCGACCCACTTCGTGAAATACTCAGTGGTCTTAATGATGAACTTGTGTCCATTTGAAGAATTAGGATATATTTGTCCAACCAAGTCAAAGGCCCAATGCTGAAATGGCCAATGTGTAATAAAAGGTATAAGTTCTCTGGCAGGAGCATGGATGATATTTCCATGTGTCTAGTGTGTGTGTATATTTGTGCACCTGATATCTGCAATACATCACTTCAATAAGTCATTCTGTTAGTGAAAAACAAGGGTTAAAGAGAATATAAACCATAACATCGACTTATTGCTTTCTAACTAGGATGAGTGTAGCATGTAACATAAAAGCCCTCAGATTATGCTAAATACCAGTGACATAAACAACCTAACATGAAAGATTTAGTTTAAAATAAGCTATTATTCAATGAGCAATGCATATTAATCTAAAAATAGAGATAATAACAATGTATAAGCATAAACTATGAAATGAAGTATGAGTCTAAGTCTAATCCAACAGCATAACAATGCATTTACAATATGGGATGAAGACTTTATTGCTCTAAAAAATGGCTTCTATTTATAGAAGAATAAGAGAGAGAGAGAGAGGGGGGAGACAAGGCTCATTAATGAGTTGAGGGACTCATTAATGGTGGTGTAAGAGTCATTAATGCCTTGAGCATTAATGAGGAATGGAGGAGACATGGGCTTAAGGCATCTTCATTAATGAGGTATTAATGAAAGCCTTAAAGAAGCATGGGAAGGGTGTAAGAGGGTGGCTTAAGAAGGTGGACTTGAGGAAGGAATCTTGAGATTCCTTGACTTTCTCAAGTGGGTGGAGTTGTTAATCATTTCTTAATGGAATGTGACAACATTAGGAGGTGGGTTAGGATTAGAATTAGGATTAGGATTAGATTAGCAAGGGGGAAATAGGTTGGGATGGGTTAGAACCTATGGTAGAAGTGGTTGAGATAAGTTAGGTTGGGGTTTAAGGGAATATTAATTAAATAAATTAAATTTATTTAATTCATTCAAAATATAGGAATTTAATTATTTAAACAATTTAATTGCTTTTTAATAATTAAGGAGACTATAGCCATTTTAATTAAATTAAATAGGCTAGGAGAATGGGTTCATTGCAAGTGGATAATTTATTTAGAGATTTATTTAATTCCTTTATACTTAAATACTATAGCCATATTTGAATTTGATTTGATTTAATTGGTTTGAATTGATTTAAATTGTATGGCTATAATAGTTAATATAATTCAGTTATAAAAATCACCTAGGACATTAAATTGATTCGAAGAATTATGCCAAGCAGTAACAGGGTCATTTGGACACAATTGAGGGTATGATCACACTTAGGGAAAATAGGGTCCATAATTGGAACATACCAAATTTAGGTGATTACATTTGCCCCTCTTTGAATTAATGTGCGAGCAGCACATTGATTCAAACTAAGTTTTTGATTTTGACTTCAAAAATATTGAGAATTCCGTTCTTGGTTGTCGAACGAAATGTTGATGAGATCAGTCTCATACTTGATCAAACTAAACTGATAGAATTGATTTTGAACTTGGTTGTCGTCCAAAAATTAATAAAAGATTTTAAAGGTACCAATTCTGAACTTGGTTGTCATCCAAAGATTTGTAATACTGATTCTGAACTTGGTTGTCGTCTAAAAAGCCAGTATGAAGGTACCAAGAGCTTAATAAGAATCTTCTAAAATGAGGAAACATAAGATATCCAGCTCATGAGAACCAAAGCTTTCTATCCAACAGTTCTAACTTAGTCAAGGAAACTGTTAGGCCCCTAGTTTGTTTGATAACGAAGTTGTTTTGAGCAAAAAATTAATTGATGATAGTGTGATCATGCTCCCTCGGGAACGAAATCGAAGGAAAAGAATAAAATCCCTTGATTGAAAGAGCGTATCACTTGCAGGAAGCGGTTAGGGCAAGAATGAATGGAGGAGGAGAAGTGGAAAAGAAGGTGTGTTTAAAAATAAACACACAAGTACCAAGTTAATTACATGAAAATGTGAGTGATAAGACTGATAAAATGATGTTAGACCAAGATTTATGATGAAATGTGCAGTATTGACAGTTTTGCGGAACAAATGAAGCAAATCTATAATTTTCAAAACTGTTGTAAGAAGGGTACTGGGCTGCTGAAAACATCTTATGCACCTTCAATTTGGTTCTTGATTGATCAGATTGGGAACAAGAATGTAGTTGTAGTTGTCTTGGAGGAATTTTAGAACTCCTAAATGGCTCAAAAGACCAATATAAGCCTCCAAATTTACCATTTTACTATTCATTTTCACTTTCCTCCATAGTAATTCAGAGAGCTCTGCAGAGAAGATGGTAGTCCATGTGAGGAAGCATCATTTCGAGATGAGCCAGCAACATCAGTGCCCAGCTGACTACCCACCGTCGGTAAGGACTCGTAAAACTACCTCGTGATTTTTGCAATTTTCAATTTTATGCATTTTTGTAGCTTTTATAGCCCTTGCAATTTTGAATCGCATCCAGGATTCCGGATCGCAACCTACAAATCTTGTGTCGCATCCAGTTTTTCTCGGATTGCATCTAGTTTTTCTGAATTCCTGCATCGCATCCAGGATACCCTGGATCACATCTATTTTTGATGTTTTTGTCTTGTTTATAGGTGAAATTCATTAGTGTGTCATACCTTGTTTGCTTAGGCTCGTACCTAGTATTTAGGATCGCATCCCATATTTTGGGGATCGTATCCTGTAAACTCCATCGCATCTTGTATTTCTAGGATTGCATCTGGTAAAATAGATCACACCCTTCTATTTCAGAATCATATCTAGTTAGGAGACTTAGAATTTGAATCTTTTTGACATGTTTGGATGCCACAAACTTGGAATTACTTAGCTGATTAGGAGTCTGCCCCTTTGTTGTAGATAGGATACTGATGTATTGTTGTTCTTGTCAAAATAGACCCAGTTTGAGGTAGTTGCATTCCGCGGCACTTACCCTAGTTGTGTGCTTGCATTGTTTGGATGACTGTCGGATGATGAGCAGACAACCATGATCTGATGTGGATTACGCTCATTGATAGGTTTACCTGAGATCAGGGTAAATAGTGGGTTGTTGACTGCTCTGGCCGAGAGATGGCACTCAAAGCACAACACCTTTCATTTACTGACTGGTGAGATCATAGTGACTCTTGAGGACGTCTGGCGGATACTTGTGGTGTCGATGATTGGGCATGAGGTACAATTTGAGTCGACGATGGCCATGGTGATTGTGTTGCATGTAGACATTTCCAGGATGACACCATCAATTAGAGATATCTGTCTTGGGACTATATGGTCGAATATTGTGATCGATTATCTGTGTACTTAGCAGGCTTGGTAGGCGGCATCCTCATGCCAGATAGGGGTCAGCATGGATTTATGGTTAGCTAGGTATATATGATAGAGTAGATGGTTACCCACCATCGGAGATTTCCATGGGGCAGTTGTATCTTAGCCCACATGTACCGAGAGCTACATGAGATAGTAAACCACTATACATGAAGTATGACTATTGGGATCCTTATTCTCCAGATCTGGGCCTGGGAGCACATCCCCGTGACACAGCCGATTGTAGATAGACAAAGGGAACCAAAGAAACCCTATGTTTATATGTATGCAGGTCTTCTTCAGCAGCCCCATCTGGGCAAGGTTGAGTATTGGCACCGTTTGTTCGATGATATGATTGAGGTCGTTTGGCGGCCATATTTAGATTATGAGGTGTGGACCTCAGATGCATGATAGGTACCTTACTTATGTTAGAGTCGATATCTTATAGGCAGGATCATATATGTTGTGGAGCGGTTCATGATCGCTATAGTGCTGAGACAGTACAGTCGTTGGCAGGGTAGGACGAAGGATATTACTGTATATGCTTGGACCAGAAATGAGACACCATTATGGGGTGCACAGTTATAGTATGAGATGACACACTAGGAGATACGAGATATGGTCAAAGTAGACTGGGATCTCCGCCTTAATGTAGCTGATGCAGGTGTGTCTAATGGATATGCTACTGAGATGCTTCAGTACCCCTTTCCTTAGTTCACTGTTCCTGAGGAGATCACTCCTCGCATAGAGGAGCCCTTAGACTATGATCTTGATGATCAACCAGCTAGGGGTAGGGGAGGAGTGTAGAGAGACAGGGCTCCTGGCAGACATGGAGGTCGTGATGGTGGCAGGGATGGTAGAGATGGCAGGCGTCCTCCTCCTGATGATGGTCATGATGGATATGACAGAGGGGGTGGTGGTGAGGCTGTCAATATAGGTGGAGCCAGTGGCAGTGGGCAGGGTAGGCACCAGATATTCAGATTTGTGGCTCCTCGGAGAGATACTGGTCCATTGCCTATAAGAGAGAAACAATGATAAAGGTGGTAGGGGTCATAGGATAGACCACCAGACAAAGGACAGGATAGGTCCCAAGAGTAGGATATAGGTAGAGATGGAGATCCTCTATCTAGATGTGAGTAGGAGAGAGAGGGCAACTCTGAGCTAGGATTACAGCGTTGGAGGCCTGAGTTACTACTGCAGATGCCTTACTGGCGGACAGGGATATACAACTAGAGAGACTGAGAGCAGAGAGGGATAGGCAGGGTGAGATGCTCAGAGTTGAGAGAGATACACATGCCTAGACATAGGTTCATCAGGGGCAGAGGGCCACTTATTATTATGCCCTATATCATGCAACAGTGCCGGAGGGTCAGAGAGCACCTTCCTTTTCTCGATTGGCTTAGCAGTCAGAGGGGGCCATGCCACCTCTAGCATCTCCTTTTTTACCATCACCTCCTCCTCCTCCTCTTGATCAGGGAGAGGGGGCAAGGCAGAGTTGATATTTGTACCATTTATATGTATATATTGACATTACATTTGTATATCTAGATCCTGCTGAGATCCCTTTTTTGTATATGACATTCATACATGTATATTTGATTCATTTTGGCTCACTAATACTCTGATACTCTTTATGCATACTTTTCCATATTTTGATCTTGTACCATGTTGTGATGATATATATATATATCTAATGCAGCTTCCTGATTCTGACACATTTCACAAGTTCCCTTTGCTTTCATAGATGTGATAGATGTACTTTGCACATGTGATGATATCTTGGTCTTTTGATGAGTTAGATTTGTAAATGATGCCATCATTTTATTTATGTGTTGAGTCATCACTGATATAAATATGTTTTAAATGATACACATGTAAAATTTCAAATGTATGTTTCTTTTGATTTTTCCTTTTATGCAATATAGATGTATGGATGCACTTTAGGATGAAAAAGTAAAAATGCAATACATGGATGCTTTATTTTTGTATTTTCCTATTGCTTCTTTTCATGACTGCAAAATGTATGCTATGGATGTGCAACGATAGATATATCAGTAATATGGATGATGTAATTTAACTTGGTTTCTAGAAGAAGATAGAAAGCATTTTTTAGCACAAAAAGTCTTTATACGTTTACTGCCTTGTTTATATTCCATGCAATTTGTCAAAAATGTAATGATATGTAGACTCTTAGGACTTTGTCACTGGTATGAAACTATTGTAACATTTTTATCATCATTGGGCACTCTTCAAAATGGATACCACCTGATAGTACAACCATCACTAATACCCACTGATATTATGAAAGTATGAATACTATGTTTTATTGAAATGTCAGAAATAGACTTAGGCATCAAGGCATAGAAGCCAGGATA
>MU228384.1:3429407-3440429 GCA_018584345.1 Thuja plicata | reverse complement strand
AACCTCACTGTAGTTTACACATAACGAAGATCAAGATATATGCGGCTATCCACCCATAGTGGCAGCTCTTACCATAAACATCCAAGTTAGGTGAAATTTATAGGATCATTTGGAACAATCACCATACATAAAAAATATAGAAAACATTATGCCCCATATCCTTGTGACTCTTTGTCTTTGCGCATACATCATTGAGTAACTAAGAAGACATAATAAATCATAAATTGAGAATCAATCAAAATAAAATTTAAAATTACTTAGATTCCCCTAGTTGAAAACATCATCAGGACATAAAAGAATCATAATCAAACCAATAGCAAACTGCGTGTTTAAGTAGTACTTGCTCATTCATTTGTCAAACACAGTAGAGAGTCATCAATCAGAAAATTGGAATACAAGCAATATGGTGTTTCCATGTGTGTGCATTGATAGGATAATCCATTCATGTTTGCGATCCAATATAGCCTTGTAGGATCTCCATTAATGTAAATGTCACATCTGGATATGTGATGTTTGAAAAGACACCCTTGTTTCGGAAAGTGACATTCATTTTGCATGTATCAAGAAACATTGAGTTCGTGAGGAAAACCATCGTAGAAAAACCTAGCAACCGCAACTTACCATGCCAGCAAATATTCCCCGAGTGCAGAATGACTTATTCCTAAGATGTAAATGTAGACAAATCCCAAGCGAGGATATGATAGCCATTTAGGAAATGAAGTCAGCGTATGAGCACAGGCATAATTATGATGGCCTAGTATCAGTAGTGCATTGATAGATGGAGGGAAGAACACAAGTGATGTCTGATTGCTATGTTTTCACCACTTGGCAAGATCTTTTCTTTCTTTTTGCTATCAAGATGCCTGTTTTACCAGGTGCTCATCAAGGTACTTTTCTCTTTTTCAAATTTTTTGCTATTTTTAATTTTTTGAATGTTTTTGTAGTATCAAGGCGCCTGTTTGCTAGGTTTTCACCAAGGATACCTTTTCTATAGGACTTTTTCTACTATTTTTGGATTTCTTCAGGATCAATTTTCTGAATGTTTTTGGTATTTTGCAAGAAATTTTTGCTGTACAGGCTCTGCTAGCCGAACATCAAGCGTAGAACCACTTCAAATGTAGAGTGTTGATAGGATCTAGAAGAACATCTCCCTCAGGTGTAGCTAGTTGATAAGCTCCAGTCCCAAAAGTAGCAGTGATAACATAAGGTTCCAGTCAGTTAGGTTCAAATTTTCCTTTCTGTTCCCTGTTAGGCTGGTTCTTAGGATTTTCCTTTAGGACGAGATCTCCCACTTCAAATCTGCATGGTTTGACCTTCTTATTGTAACCTTTGGACATACGTTCTTGATACACTTTGAGGTGATCGAACACTTGTTTCCTGCTCTCATCTAGTAAGTCCAAAGAATTCACCCTATCTATGCGGTACTGCTTGTCAATAACAAGACCTTATAAAGATATTTGCAAAGATGGGATTTCAACCTCAATAGGACTACTTCAACGCCATAGACTAGAGCAAATGGCATGGCTCCATTTGGTGTTCTTATGCTTGTTTTGTAGGCCCATAGTGTCGGATTTAATTGTAGATGCCAGTCTCTGCCAGACTTGCTCACAGTTCTGTGTAGAATCTTGAGAATATTCTTGTTGGATGCCTTAGCCTATCTGTTGCCTTGAGGGTAATAGATTAAGGAGAAATGTTGAGTAATATGGAACTGTTCACAAAGGTCATCAATGTCTTGATTTTTAAATTGGCCCCCATTGTCTGTTACAATCGAAGAGGGTATCCCATATCCACAAATAATGTAGTTCAGAATGAACATAGCCGCTTGTTTGCCAGTGGCTTTGATTAGCGGCACAACCTTGACCCACTTTGTGAAATACTCAGTGGTCATAATGATGAACTTGTGTCCATTTAAGGAGTTGGGATATATTTGTCCAACCAAGTCAAAGGCCCATTGCTGAAATGGCCAATGTGTTATGAAAGGTATAAGTTCTCTAGCAAGAACATGGATAATATTTCCATGTGTCTGGTATTTAAGACATGCTTTTGAAAATTAAATAGCATCTCTCCATGGTAGGCCAATAATAGCCTACTTTGAGTAGTTTCTTGGCTAATGAAAAGTCATTCGAGTGTGATCCACATACACCTTCGTGGACTTCTTTTAACACTAGATCGGACTCTTCGAGTTCTAAACACCTAAGAAGTGTACCATTGAGACCGCATTGATATAGGTTGTTAGTTATAAGGACGTAACGCGATGTTGTCCTAATCAGGGATCTCTTCTCATTTCTGGATAGATTGTTAGGGATAGTTTGGTCAGAAAGGTAAGCAATGATATTGGCATACCAAGATTGGTCTGGGGTATTTAAAGCACATATTACCTGGTATTCAGGGGTATCAAATGCAGGATAGGATAGTTCTTCCACCAAGATGTCATAGTGGAATTAATTTTATTCCAGTTGTAACATGGATGCCAAGGTAGCCATAGCGTCTACAGATTTGTTCTCTGATCTTGGTATCTACTAGAAGGTGACGAAGACAAAGTATTTCTTCAGGTCATCAACTAGTTGCTTGTAGGGCATCAACTTTTCATCCTTTGTTTGATACTCCCCATTGACTTGATTGATAATTAGTTGGGAGTCACCATATACGTGTAACTCTATGATCTTCCAATCCATAGCTAGCTTAAGGTCATTTACCAATGCTTCATATTCTGAAATATTTTTGGTGCATGGGAACATTAATTTGTAAGATTTGGGAATCTTGTAGCCTTGAGGAGTTATGATTAGGATCCCTACTCTAGATCTTTGTTGAGTAAATGAACCATCAAAGTACATCTTCCATGGATATTTAGTTAGATGCATGATTTTTCATCAAGGAATTCAATGAGTAAAGGTTCATCATCCTGGAGTGGTGAATCGGCTAATTGATCTGCAAGGACTTGTCCTTTGATAACTCTCTATTCAACATATTCAATGTCAAACTCACTTAGAATCAGGACCCATTTTGCCAAACATCCTGTAAATGTTGTTCTGCTCAAAAGGTACTTTAGAGGATCAATTTTAGCAATGAGCTTTACTGTATGAGAGAGCATGTAGTGTCTCAATTTTTGTGATGCGAAGACAACTGCTAAGAATTATTTTTCAATAATACTATAATTGAGCTCATAGGTGACCAATTTTCTACTAATGTAGTAGATAGCTCTTTCTTTCTTTGTTTCATCTTCTTGTGCCAACACTACTTCTAGGGATGTAGTTGTAGCTGAAATGTATAAGATTAGGGGCTTTCCATGAATAGGCACCATAAGAATAGGTAGAGTTGCCAAGTATCCTTTCAATTCTCTGAAGTTTACTTCACAGTGTTCATCCCACTTAAAGGTAACCCCTTTATTTAGTATCTTAGTAAAGGGTTGTTCCCTATCTGCAAGTTGGGACATAAATATCCTAATGGACTGGAGTCTCCCTTGTAGTGTCCTCATTTGAATGATGTTTTGTGGAGTCATCTCTAGAATAGCCTTCACCTTTGTAGGATCTACCTTGATTCCCTTCACTGATACTATGAATCCTAGGAGATTCCCTAATTCGACCCAAAAGGCACATTTCTTTGGGTTGAGCCGTAGTTGAAACCGTTCCATTCGATCTAAGATCTTTCATAGGTCAGCAATGTGAGTACCTCTCTCTTTGGATTTAGCTAATGTGTCATCTACATAGTCCTCCATGTTCTTGTGCATCATGTCATGGAATATTATTGTCATGGCTCTTTGATATGTTGCACTAGCATTCTTTAACTCGAAAGGCATGACATTCCAACAAAAGGTGCCCCATGTGCATGTGAATGTAGTTTTTTTCTTGATCCTTAGGGGCAATTTTGATTTGATTATATCTTGAGAATCCATCCATTAATGAATACATCTAGAAGCCTGCTGTAAGGTCTATGATCGTGTTAATGTTTGGTAGAGGGAAGTCATCCTTCAGACATGCTTTGTTCAAATCTCTTAAGTCCATACAGATCCTGATAGATTTATCAGATTTAGATATGGGGACCACATTGGAGATCCACCCTGCATAGGCAATGACTCTGATATATCCAGCTTTCAACAACATTTTTAGCTCTACTTTTACCAATAATGCAACATGAGGATGCATTTTTCTAAGTTTTTGTTTTACGGGCTTGATCCCGAGAGCTATAGATAAGTGGTGCATGATGAGATTAGGATCTAGCCCTGGCATATCAGTATAAGACCATGTAAAGTTGATCTTCTTCTCCTTCAGGAACTCTGTGAACTGTACCTTCTCCTCTTCTGATAAAGATTGTGCAAGATGTACTATTTGAGGATTTTTGATAGTGCCCAAATTTACTGGTTGTGTTGGTTCAATCAGTACCAAAGATCTTTCCTAAAAGTGTTTAGGGAGGATATCAAGAGTCTCATCCTTTGGCACCTCGGAGAGGTTTTCACTATTGGATACGTCTTTTTTCTTTACTATTTTTGGATTTGATACTGCCACAGAGTGGTTTTCACCATCAGTCCACTTTTTCTTTTTCTTTTTCAGTTTTTTACTAAGAAACTTGATATCCTCCTGTGACATGTTCTTGCTCCTTGCATTGGTGGAAGAAGGGTAAGGTTCACAAGCATTGATATAACAAGCTAGGGTGTGGTCATTGGGAATGTCAAGGATAGTAGGATCTATTTTAGTCCAATCAATTAGGTCAGGAAGTACCAATGTCAGGGAGTTAGATTCTAGGAAGGACATCATCGTGTTAGCATCAAGACCATTAACCAACATGACACGGTTTGTTAAGTTAATTTCTTCAATATTTAGATCAATAAGAGTGAGATCATCATAAAAAGGGTCATTATTAGTCATATGCGGACCAAAATCTAGCGACTCATCAGTAGAAATCTCATCATCATCTCTCCGTAAAAGGAGGCTTCTTTCTTGTAGCCTATGAAAATCTTCTAGACTTATGTATTCACCAATTTCTCCATCAATGATCGGGGGACAAAACTCTTCTTCTACTTCAAGAGGATCAGTATCATCAAGAGGAGTGTCAGATTGTTTACAAGGAACTGAGGGAGCTACAAACATGTGAATTGTATCTATTCCAATATCCTCAATGGAAACAGATAGCTCTTCCCATTCATAGTCATGAGATTCTGTGACATCATCATCAAATCTATTTAAGTATTCAGCAATGGTTATCTGATGTACCTGGTTAGCTGCTTGTAGATCAAAGTGGGGTAGATCAAGGACATGTGAAATTGTGACCAATTGCCCACAGTTAGGATGTAGAATCTATTGTCTGGGTACCTCACGAGTTATTGTTGCTATGGTGTCTCCTACCTCTTGAATGGGAGGTTGTGCTAGTAAAGGGTTGTAAAGATCTTATGGTACCTCAAAGCTGGGTACATAACATTCTCCTTGATAGTTAGGGTCATGTGTGCCAACATGTAATAATCCTTCATAGGACCACTACTCTAGTTTTTCTATTTCATCAGTCCCTTTATCTGAATGTGGGTTGTCTTTTGAAGCAGGTTCATTAGTTTTAGCATTAAAACCCAATCTTGTCTTATCTCTGGTATTCTATAACTCCATGGGTATAGGTTCAATAAGCCCTCATCCTGTGTCATTTAGAGGTCCCTTCCCTTTGTATCCCATATGTTTGAGGAAATCATATCCCTTTCTATACTATTCTGGGGATATCTTCACATGTTTGATTTTAGCCTCCACCAGTCCTCCTTTGTAAAGCTAGTCCAAGATTGCCTATTCTTCTATGTTATCTGAAGAAGACATGGATGCCTTTACCATGCCAGTTGCTTTGTGTACTTTTGGCTCCTTGGATGCTATAGGTGTGAATATTGATGAAGGTTTACCATAGGATCTTGGTGACACTGGAAGTTCTGTCAATGAGTTAGGTCCAGCTTGTACTCTCCCATACCTGTTTCTTCAAGTTTCAAAGTTTTGCTAAAACTCTTCATAACCATGTCTTTGGTAGTTTTAGGAGCAACTGTATCCATAGCCTCTTTGTTGTGTGGGATCATACTACCTGCTTTGATATTGTTGCAAGTGTAGTTAACATCTACAGGAATCGTCACTTCCACCCCATTATGTGGGAATTTTATGCATTGGTGGTAAGTGGACAGTACAACTTGCATCTCGTGAATCCATGGTCTCCCTAGTAGGATATTGTAGGCCAATGGTAGATCTAGAACTTGACATAGGATGTTCCTTTCAATCAGTCCGACTCTGATAGGTAGAATAATAAGACCTCTAGAGGACCTTTCTTCCTCATCATAAGCTTTGATGGTTATCTTGCTTCTAGAGTCAATTGTTTGTTCTGAGAGACCCAATGTATTGATTAGATCCAGTGTATAGATATTCAATCTTGAGCCTCCATCTATCAACACACGTCTAACATGGGATTTATGAATAAGGAATTCAATATGGAGGGGTTGATTATGTGGATGTGTCAATGACTTATCATCCTCTTCAGAAAAGGAGAGGTAATGTGGTGCTGAGATGTGATTGACCATCGCTTGGAACTTGTCTATATTAATATCTTTTGGAACATTAGCAACATGTAGAGCTTGTTCTAGGATTTCCCTATGCAACGTGGATATCTTGAGCAACTCAAAAATGGAAATTTTGGCAGAGGTTCGTTGAAATTGGTCTACCAAGTCATATTTTGCTCCAGGAATAGTGACCATGTGTCTTGCTTCTGGTTTAGGAATAGTTACAATAGGAACCTTGGATGTTGATGTTGATGTTGATGTCGGTTTTGGAGGTCCTTTGATTGTAACCTGTGCTTGGCTCCATGTTACAACATTTGAGTGGAATGAGACACCTTTGATTGTGACCACATTGATGGATTCAGTTTTAATGTCAAGCATATTAATCACATTATCATTTTTGGAACAGGTGTAGTTTACCTCATTACTCTTCCCTTTAGATGTTTCTCCTTGATTGTAATTAGGAAAGGGTTTGTTGAATGCTGTATGATCCTCATTGGTAGTATGTCTGTCTAGTTTGATCTTACCTCCTTCGATGAGGTCTTGGATAACACATTTAAGCTTGAGACAATTATTAGTCTTGTGTCCCTTGTTTTTGTAAAAGACATAGTAAGAGTTATCATCCCACCACCTGGGTTTAACCATTGGTTCCCATGGTTTGGAGTCTAGGATAGTTAGAACTTTGTTATCCAATAGTGTTTTTAGAACAGTCTCAAGAGGTTCTCCCAAAGGAGTGAATGTTCTTTGGGGTTTTGACATCCATGTCTGACCCTTGCTATTATCATTGTTTGCTTTGGGTACGGGAGTTGTTACCTTAGCATCTTTTCTTGCTTGCTTGCATGCTATTAGTTAGATTGAATACCTCAGGTTTAGGATTAATGTTAGAGTCATCAACCACTCCGTCATTAACAACATTCTTGTTTTGTTTCCACCATTTAGGCTTGGAGTTGGAGTTGTTGGTCTTGTTTTCATTTTGAAGGGTGATCTCCCCCATTTTGACCATGACTTCCTCAATATGGAGGGAATTTTTAATCATCCTGTCGAAACTAGGAGATTCTTGCATTTGTGAGCATAGTTCAATTCAGGCACTAGATTATTAACGAAGATCTCCATCTTCTCTATTTTGGGAATGACCCTTGAATATCATGCAAAAATCCTCCTCCATCTTTGTAGGAAGTGTGTGAATGATTCTCCAGTTCGTTATTTGGTGTTACATAGGTCCATCATAGTTACATCATGTTGGATGTTGTAGGAGTAATGTTGAATGAACCGTTGGATTAACTCCTCAAATGTTTTGACCTTAGGGTTCAGTTTTGAGAACCACTCCATGGCATTTCCCCCTAAACTTCCTAGAAATAGCCGAATGAGGTATGTAGGTTCGTGCATGTACTTGATGCTTAGAGCACAAAATTACCTCACATGGTTGTGTGGGTTAGTCTCTCCCGTGTACTTGTCATACTTTGGTCTTGCAACATTGGGAGGAAATAGGACCATTGTAATACTCTTATCAAAAGGAAATGGACAAATGACGTCCAAAGAGTATTGTATTTTGGGCTTCTCTTTCTCTTGTTTGAGATTTATAAGCTCTGTTTGCATTGAATTGAGTTGTTTGGTAAGAATAGATATCAGATTTGGTACTTCCTTTTCCTTGAGCTTTTCCACGTCATAATCTTTGGGTAATTTGACACCGGTGGACGCTAGATGGAGGAAATACTTTTCTTTATCATCATCAATTATCCGTTCTAATATCTTGTGGAACCTCTTACTCTATTTAGGTTTTTTGTACTAATCTTCGGGGATCTCTCCTTCACTATCTAATCCAAATGGGTTATGTTCAAATTTGGGTCCTTCCTCTTCATCTGTATCTTCAGGCTTTTTACCATTGTTATACTCCTCAAAAGCCTCACTCCATCTGCGAGTGTCGCTATCCACTTGAGGGGAGTCTAGATTGAGTAGGGAACTACGAGAAGTTGCTCCTTGAAAGTGTGATATTTTAGGAGGCACTTTTGATCCTTTAGATGTGTACTTGTTGCGTCTTGTGTTAACCATGAAGTTGTTTCTCAACTTTTGTCAACGTTTTTCCAATAATGCAAGTGAGGATTTCAGATCGTTCAAGTGGGCGTGTCTAGGTAAAGTAACTATTTGTAGTTGGTGGATGTAAATGATTCCAGCGTCAGAGGGTTAGAATGCCCTGATAATGAGTTGGGGACCAAGTTGTTGGTAGCAACTGGGTAGACCACACATATTGAACTGATCGTGAAAGACTGACTAAACATGCAAGGTGGACGTTTTGAAAGAGTTTTGAAATTTCTACAGGGAGACCAGAAAGGACAACAAAAACCAGCTAAAGAGCCAAAAGGGTATCCTAATATCCTGAATGCGAGCTCCCAGATGCGAGCCTCTGATGATAGCAGATGCGAGCCTAGAATCTGGATGCGACTGTTTGTCGACTAGATGCGAGCTAGCACACAGGTTGTGATCCTAAATACTAGATGTGATTTGGGAAATCCAAGATGTGATCTTATGATGTCTTTGTCAATTTTGGTCAGTTCTGAAAAGTTCATTTTCAAAGTGCGTGAAGTTCCTTGTTTCCAGATTGTGTTAGGAGGTGTCGTAATGTGTGAAAAACACTTGTACTCCAGGGTTTGAAATTTGTTAATTGTTTTGAGGATCTTATCTTTTTAATGATCTTTTAAACACATCGGACATATTTTCTTTGTTATGGAGGTGAAACAGACACTCATCTTTTCCTATTCTCTAGGTGGAGAATGAAAAGCTTTGCTCGTTAACTCAGGTACACACTCAAATGCTAATCAGAATACAACCATCACCAAGCATGCAATGGCTCCAGTCATGATGTTTTATTAGCCGAATCCAAACGCAAGTGAGGGCACAATATGATGAGTGTCTTGGGGCAATTACTTTTTTCCTTGCACAAATATTATCACCCTTTCGGGGATGAATCAGGAATTCTTTCAGTTGAAGTTTGTTGTAGATTATTGGGCAATCCATTTGAAACTGTCCCCCATAGAATTGTACAAGGAAAAATTCAGGCGTATAGCCCTATGAGTACCTGAATATATGTAGTCTCGCAAGAAATATTAAAGCGGCTCCGCGCTACATACACCCAAGCATGTTCAAGGAATGATGTCAAAATTCCAAGAACAAAACCAGCTCCATCTTTCGAGGCTTTAGCCTATGAGGAAGAAATTATTTATAGTGAGTTGGAAGGGTTGGCATAAAATATGTCCTCACTTGGGTCGTTCCTGGGATATTTTTTCCTCAACCGGTAGGCCCTCTACTATTTAAATATATGTACCCAGGGTTGGCAAGCTTTGGATGTCTGGATTTTTTATTCTTTCAAAGAAGAAGAGCATACTCTCCTAATCTAAACCATTTTCTCTCAAAACACGTAAAGCAAAGTTCATTCCTTCAAGCTATGTTGAGCTCAATTTAGTTTGTTCCTATTTAAGAAAAACATGATGCTTGAAAAGGAAAGTTTCCTTGTTCAATTAGCCATAAAATTTAGTGAGTTGCTTGTCCAATTATTGATCCAAATTGAATTAAATGATTGAACTTGTTCTTTGATCCCACAGATTTAATGCTTTGATTGTCAAATTTCTAAATCCAAAAATAAATTATACTATGTAGTTCTTCATTGAACTGCAATATTTAGTGACTTGTGTTGTTCATTTACTGATACAAAAAGAATTAGGTGATGTGTTTGCTTGTTCAGTTAACTCCAAATTCCATTCAATACATAAACTGTTGTATGAGTTTCTGATTTTCCTTAAAAGGAAAAGAGCATAATCCTCTAGTCAGGTTAGTGACAGATTGGAATATGTATCTTAATTTGGAAAGCAAGTAAATAGAAGTCAAGATGGGGGTTGGATAACCTGAAAAACCAAGTTAGTATCTGTTTATGTTAACTCCCATGAAAGCCTTCAAGAACAACCTGCAAACACTTGTTAGGCTGCAAGATATAAAAAACACAACTTGTCAAAATGTTAGAGTTAGGCAAACGAAGTGTGCAAACTTTCTAACCAAATGCGAGCCTAAAAAATCATTGAATGTGATACAACATACTGTATGCAAGCTTTATTACCAGATGTGACAGTATGCTCCCCAGATGCGAGCCTAAACTAAAAATGATCTGGGAAATCCCAGATGCGAGCCTCATTTTTTGTAGTGCAACGGCGTATCCCGGATGCGATCCAGAATGGTAAAAAACAAGCCCGTAACAGAATTCTAGGCATGCAAATTAGTGAAAAAGTGATAGAAAATAAGGCCAAGTTGGAGATCGAGCCCCACGATAGGCACCAGAAATGTGTGTGTATATTTGTGCACCTGATATATGCAACACAACACTTCAATAAGTCATTCTGTTAGTAAAAATAAGGGTTAAAGAGCATATAAACCATAACATCGACTTATTGCTTTCTAACTAGGATGAGTGTAGCATGTAACATAAAAGCCCTTAGATTATGCTAAATACCAGTGACATAAACAACCTAGCA
>MU228384.1:3417074-3429227 GCA_018584345.1 Thuja plicata | reverse complement strand
AGAGAGAGAGAGAGAGAGAGAGAGAGAGAGAGAGAGAGAGAGAAAGAGAGAGAGAGAAGGCTCATTAATGAGTTGAGGGACTCATTAATGGTGGTGTAAGAGCCATTAATGCCTTGAGCATTAATGAGGCATGGAGGAGACATGGGCTTAAGGCATCTTCATTAATGAGGCAGTAATGAAATCCTTAAAGAAGCATGGGAAGGGTGTAAGATGGTGGTTTGAGAAGGTGGACTTGAGGAAAGAATCTTGAGATTCCTTGACTTTCTCAAGTGGGTGGAGTTGTTAATCATTCCTTAATGGAATGTGACAACATTAGGAGGCGGGTTAGGATTAGAATTAGGATTAGGATTATATTAGCAAGGGGGAAATAGGTTGGGATGGGTTGGAACCCAGGGTAGAAGTGGTTAAGATAGGTTAGGCTGGGGTTTAAGGGAATATTAATTAAATGAATTAAACTTATTTAATTCATTCAAAATATAGGAATTTCATTATTTAAACAATTTAATTGCTTTTTAATAATTAAGGAGACTATAGCCATTTTAATTAAATTAATTAGGCTAGGGGAACGGGTTCATTGCAAGTGGATAATTGATTTAGGGATTTATTTAATTCTTTTATACTTAAATACTATATCCATATTTGCATTTAATTTGATTTAATTGGTTTGAATTGATTTAAATTGTATGGCTATAATAGTTAATATAATTCAGTGATAAAAATCACCTAGGACATTAAATTGATTTGAAGAATTATGCCAAGCAGTAACAGGGTCGTTTGGACATAATCGAGGGTATGATCACACTTAGGGCAAATAGGGTCCATAGTTGGAATATACCAAATTCAGGTGATTACATCTGGCATTTATGACATGTTTTGGAAAATTGAATAGCATCTTTTTCCATGGTAGGCCAGTAATAGCCTACTCTGAGCAGTTTCTTTGCTAGTGAAAATCCGTTTGAATGTGATCGACATACACCTTCGTGGACTTCTTTTAACACGTGATCCGACTCTTTGTGTTCTAAACATCTAAGAAGTGTACCATGGAGACCTCGTCGATATAAGTTATTAGTTATGAGGACATAACACGATGCTGTCCTATTCAAGGCTCTTCTTTCATTTCTTGATAGATTATTGGGAATGGTTTGGTCAGTTAGGTAGGCAATGATATTAGCATAGTGAGATTGGTCTAGGCTGTTCAAAGCACAAATTACTTGGTATTCGAGGGTATCAAAGGTAGGATAGGATTATTCTTCCACCAAGAAGTCATAGCAGAATTGATGTTCCTCCAGTTGTAACATGGATGCCAAGGTAGCCATAGCATCTACAACTTTGTTCTCTATTCTGGGGATTTCCTGGAATGTGATGAAGATAAAGTACTTATTTAAGTCGTCAACCAGTTGTTTGTAGGGTGTCAAATTCTCATCTTTCATCTGATAATCTCCATTGAATTGACTAATAATGAGCCAGGAGTCACTGTACACGTGTAACTCTAGAATTTTCCATTCCATAGAAAGTTTAAGACTGTTTACCAATGCTTCATATTCATAAATGTTGTTTGTGCATGGAAACATCAACTTGTAAGACTTGGGTATCTTGTAGCCTTAAGGAGTTATGAAAAGAACTCCTGCTCTAGAGCTTTGTTGCATGAAAGAACCATCAAAGTAAATCTTCCATGGATACTCAGTTAGATGCATAATAGTCTCATCAAGGAATTTAATCCTTAAAGGTTCATCATCTTGGAGTGGTGAATCAGCTAATTGATCTGTGAGGACTTGTCCTTTAATAGCCCTCCTATCTACATACTCAATGTCAAATTCACTTAGAATGAAGACCTATTTTGCCAAACATCTTGTTATTGTTGTTTTTCTCGGGAGGTACTTCAAAAGGATATATCTTTTCAATGAGCTTGACTGTATGTGAGAGCATGTAGTGTCTCAATTTCTGTGATGCGAAGACAACTGCTAAGCATGATTTCTCAATAATGTTGTAATTGATCTCATAGGAGACTAGTGTTCTATTGATGTAGTAGATAGCTCTTTATTTCTTAGTTTCATCCTCTTGTGCTAGCAATACTCCTAGTGAGGTAGCTATAGCTAAAATATACAGGAGTAATGGCTTTCCATCAATAGGTGTCATAAGAATAGGAGGAGTAGCTAGGTACTCTTTTAATTCTCTAAAGTTGCCTTCATAGTGTTCATCCCATTTGAAGGTGACACCTTTATGTAGTAATTTGGTAAAGGGTTGTGCTGTGTCAGCAAGTTGTGAGATGAACCTCCTAATTCATTGAAGTCTCCCTTGTAATGTCCTCATTTGACTAATCTTGCGTGGAGGAGTCATTTCTAGTATAGCTTTGACTTTTGCTAGGTCTACTTCAATTCCTTTTGCTGAAACAATAAACCCTAAGAGCTTTCCTGATTGGACCCCAAATGCACATTTCTTGAGATTGAGCCTGAGTTGAAATTGCTCCATTCGATCCAATATCTTCCTTAAGTCATCAATATGAGTGCTCTTTTCTTTGAATTTAGCTAAGGTGTCATCCACGTAATCCTCCATGTTTTTATGCATCATATCGTGGAATATAGTAGTCATTGCTCTTTGATATGTAGCACCGACATTCTTTAGCCCAAATGGCATGACATTCCAGCAAAATGTGCCCCATGCGCATGTAAATGTCATCTTCTCTTGATCTTCAAGAGCAATTTTAATCTGATTATAGCCTAAGAACCCATCCATTAATGAATACATTTGCTAGCCTATTGTGAGGTCTATGATCATATCAATATTAGGCAGGGGGAAGTCATCCTTAGGACATGCATTGTTTAAGTCTCTGAAGTCTATACAAATCCTTATAGATTTATCAGATTTAGACACTGGGACCACATTGGAGATCCATCCTGCATAAGTGATGACTCCGATGAATCCAACTTTCAACAATTTCTCTAGCTCTGCTTTTACTAGTAATGCAACATGAGGATGCATCTTTCTAAGTTTTTGTTTCACGAGTTTGATCCCGGGAGCTATAGAAAAGTGGTGCATTATCAATTTAGGATCCAGTCTAGGCATATCAGTATAAGACCATGCAAAGTTGATCTTCTTCTCTTTCAGGAACTTGCTGAACTGTGTCTTCTCCTCTTCTAACAAAGATTGTGCTAGGTGTACTATTTGAGGATCTTCAAATGTGCCCAGATTAACTGGCTATGATGGTTCTATTAGAGCTGAAGAACTTTCTTGAAAGTGCTTGGGGAGGATATCAAGAGTCTCATCCTTTGGTGCCTTTGAGAGGTTTTCACCATCAGATACGTCTTTTGATTTTACTATTTTAGGATTTGACACTGCCACAACGTGTTTTTCACCGTCAGTTCCCTTTTTCTTTTTATTTTTCAAAATTTTATTGAGAAACTTGATATCCTCCTGTGACATGTTCACGCTCCTTGCATTGGTGGAAGAAGGGTAAGGTTCACAAGCGTTAAGATAACAAGCCAAGGTGTACTCATTGGGAAAGTCAAGGATAGGAGTAGGATCTGTATTAGTCCTATCAATTAGATTCGGTTTTATCAAAGGTAAGGAGTCAAACTCTGGGAAGGATAGCATCACGTTAGCGTCAAGACTATTAAATAACATGACATGTTCTGTTAAGTTAATCTCTTCGATGTTTAGATCAATAAGAGTTAGATTGTCATTAAAAGGGTCATTGTTAGTTATATGTGGACCGAACTCCAGTGACTCATCACTAGATCTTTCATCATCATCTCTTCGTAAAAGAAGGCTTCTTGCTTGTCGCCTATGAAGTTCTTCTAGACTTATGAGAACACCAAAATCTTCATCAATGATTAGGGGAAGGAACTCTTCCTCTGCTTCAGGAATATCAATATTATTAGGAGCAGTGTTAGGATGCTTTATGGGTACTGATGGAGCTACAAACATGTAAATCACATCTATTTCAATGTTCTCTGTAGTGATAGATAGCTCATCCCATTCATAATCATGAGAGTCTATTACTTCATCATCGAACCAGTTTAAGAATTCAACAATAGTTATCTGATGTACCCGATTAGCCACCTGTGGATCAAAGTGTGGTAAATCAAGGACACGTGTCATTGTGACTAACTAACCCCAGTTAGGATGTGAATCCTATTGTAAAGATGTGTCCTTAGTAAATGTTTCTATCAATGGTATCTCTAGATCATCTTGTATTGTGCCTCCTACCTCTTGAATAAGAGCTTGTGCTAACAAAGGTATGGGAATGTCTTGTGGTATCTCAAAGCTTGGTACATAGCGCTCTCCTTGATAGTCAAGATTCTCTGTGGCAACATGTAATAACCTTTCATAGGACTATTGTTCTAGTTCTATCTCTTCTGTTTCATCACTCCCTTTGTCAAAGATCCGATTATCTTTTGAAGTAGGTTTGTCAGATCCATTATTAAAACCTAATCTTGTTTTGTCTCTGGTATTCCTAAACTCCATGTGCAGAGGTTCAATAATTCCTCTTCCTATGTCACTTAGAGCTCCTTTTCCTTTGTATCCCATTTTCTTGAGGAGGTTGTATCCTTTACCATACTACTCTGGGGATATTTCTACACGTTTAACCTCAGCTTCCTTTGGTTCTCCTTTGTAAAGCTAGTTCAAGATTGCCCATTCTTCTATGTTATCTAAAGAAGATGTGGATGCCTTAACCATGTCAGTTGCTATATGGATTTTTGGCTCTTTAGATGTGGCAGGTGTGAAAGACGAGGAGGGTTTTCCATAGGATCTTGGTGACACTAGAAGTTCTATTAATGACAGAGTCATGTCCAGCTTGTATTCTCCCATACCTATTTCTTTAATTTTTAAGGTCTTCCCAAAGCTTTTCATAACCATGTCCTTGGTAGTCTCAGGAGCAATCTCATCCATAGCCTCTTTGTTATGTGGAATCATACTACTTGCCTTGATATTGTTGCAAGTATAATTGACATCTGCAGGAATTGTCACTTCCACCCCATTATGTGGGAACTTGATACACTAGTGGTAAGTAGACGACACAACTTACATTTCGTGGATCTATGGTCTCCCCAATCTGATGTTGTAGGCTAAGGGCAGATCCAAAACTTGACATATGACATTTTTTTCAATCGGCCCGACTATTATGGGTAGAAAAATAAGACCTTTAGAGGATCGTTATTCCTCATCATAAGCTTTGATAATGATTTTTCTCCTAGAGTCAATGGTCTATTATAAAAGACCCAGTTTCCTAATTAGATTAAGGGTACAAATATTTAATCTTGTGCCTCCATCTATCAATATGTGTCTAACACAAGATTTATGAATGAGGACTTCAATATGAAGGGGTTGATTATGTGGATGGGTCAATGATTTATCATCCTCTTCAGAAAAGGAGAGATAATGTGGCGCTGAGATGTGATTGACCATCGCTTGGAATTTGTCTATATCAAGGTCCTTTGGTACATTAGCGGCATGTAGGGCTTGTTCCAAGATTTCCCTATGCACTGTGGATATTTTAAGCAACTCAAAAATGGAAATTTTAGTAGAGGTTCGTTGCAATTGGTCCACCAAGTCATACTTTGCAGCAGGAATAGTAACCATGTATTTTTCTTCTGGTTTGGGGATAGTAACAATAGGAACCTTGGACGTTGATGTTGGTTTTGAGGTAGAATTAGGTCCTTTGATTGTGACTTGTGCTTGGCTCCGAGTCACTGCATTCGATTGGAAAGAAATACCTTTGATTGTGACCAAATTAACTGATTCGATTTTAATGTCTAGCATATTGATCACATTATTATTATTGGAGTAGGTGTAGTTTACTTCATTACCTTTTCCTTTAGATGCTTCCCCTTTCTCATAGTTAGGGAACGGTTTGTTAAATGTTGTATGATATTCGTTGGTAGTGTGTCCTTCCACTTTGATTTTTCCTCCTTCAATGAGGTCTTGATTAACATGTTTGAGTTTAAGATAGTTATTAGTCTTGTGTCCTTTGTTCTTATGAAAGACACAATAATAATTATCATCCCACCACCTTGGTTTGACCATTGGTTCCCATGGTTTGGAATCTTGGATTGTGAGAACTTTGTTGTCTAATGGTGTCTTCAAAACAGTCTCGAGAGGCTCCCAAAGGAGTGAATGTTCTTTGAGGTTTTGAAGCCCATGGCCGACCCTTGCTATTATCATTGTTTTCTTTGGGTATGGGGGTCATTACTTTGGCATCTTTGCTTGCTTGCATGCTATTAGTCAGATTGAATACCTCAGGTTTAGGACAGACATTGGATGCATCTACCACTCCATCGTTGACAACATTTTTGTTTTGCTTCCACCATTTAGGTTTGGAGTTGGAGTTGTTAGATTTGTTTTCACTTTCAAGAGTGATCTCCCCTTTTTTGAGCATAAATTTCTCAATACAAATAGCATTCTTGATCATCCTGTCGAAGCTAGGGGAGTCTTGCATTTTCAATGCATAGTTCAACTCAGGTACCAAGTTATTGACAAAGATCTCCATTTTCTCATATTCAGGAGTAGCTCTTGAATACCGTGCAAAGATTTTCCTCCACCTTTGTAGAAAGTGGGTAAAGGATTTGTGAGTCTTTTGTTTAGTGTTGCATAGATCCATCATAGTCACATCATGATGTATATTATAGGAGTAGTGTTGGATAAATTTTTGAATTAACTCCTCAAAATTTTTGACCTTAGGTGTAAGCTTTGAGAACCACTCCATAGCGTTGCCTCCTAGACTTCCAGGAAAAAGCCGCATGAGGTAAGTAGGTTCGTGCATGTACTCTATGCTAAGAGCACAAAATTCTCTAACATGGTCATGTGGATTGGTCTCTCCTGTATACTTGTTGTATTTTGGCCTTGCCACATTGGGAGGGAATAGAACTATAGTGATACTCTTGTCGAAAGGAAATGGACAAATAGAGTCCATAGAGTATTTTGTTTTGGGTTTAGCCTTCTTTTGCTTGAGAGTTGCAAGATCTGTTTGCATCAAAATGAGCTATTTGGTGAGAATAGATATAGGATTTGGTACCTCCTTTTCCTTTAGTTGTTCCACATCATAATCCTTGGGAAACTTTACGCTAGTGGATGCTAGGTGGAGAAAGTATTTCTCTTTATCTTCGTCAATCATCTTTTCCATTATCTTGTGGAACTTACTACTCTATTTGAGTTTATTGTATTCTTCTTCAGTGACGTCTTCCTCACTTCCTAGTTCAAATATAGGATGGTCAAATGTGGGTTCTTCTTCTTCATTGATATCTTCATGCTTTTGGTTTTTTCTATTGTCATATTCATCAAAAGCCTCACTCCATCCATGAGTGGACCTGTCCATTTCTGGAGAGTCTAGATCGAGTAGGGAACTGCGAGATGTTTCTACTTGAAAGTGTAGTGATTTCAGAGGTACTCTTGATCCTTTAGCGATGTACTTGTTGCATCTTGTGTTAACCATGTATTTGGATCTCAACTTTGTCAAAGTTTCCTGATAGTGTCAGGTAGTATCCCGAATCATTCAAGTGAGTGTGTCTAGGTGGAAGTATCATTTATATTTTGGTAGAAGTAAATGATTCCAGCATCAGAGGGTTAGAGTTCCCTAATAGTGAGCTGGGAATCAGGTTGTTTTGAAAAGCGGATAGACCACACGTATTGAGATGGATTGCGATAAACTGACAAGACATGCAAGGTAGATGTCTGAAAAAGTGTTTTGACACAGCAACAGGGAAACCAAAAAAGATAACAGGGATATACTTAAGAGCCAAAAGGGTACCCAAATCAACTGAGTTTTCCTGAGAAACTATTCGGCAAGTGCCCACTATCCTAGATGCAAGCTCCTAGATGCGAGCCAGGAAATACAATATGTGAGCTTCTAATGACCCAGGATGCGAGCTTTAACCCTAGATGCGATGATGTGCTGACCAGATATGAGCCAAGATACCGAATAGGAGCCAAGAAATTTGGTATGCGATTTTTTGATGTCTCCGTCAGATTTTGTCAGTTTTGAAAATTTTGTCTTGAAAGTATGTGAAGTTCATTTGATTGTAGATTATGTTCTGAGACCTGTCAGTGGGTGAAAAATACATGTGTAGACCAAGGATTGAATTTTGTTGCTTGTTTTGAAGGATTTTATCCTATTTAGAGATCTTTTAGATACATTAAAAAGATTTGCATTGTTAAGGGAACAAACATATCTTTATGCCCTATTTTCTAGGTGGAGGATGAAAATCCTTGCTCGTTGACTTAGGTACACACTCAAATGCTAATCAGAATACAACCATCACCAAGCACACAATGGATTCAGTCATGATTTTGTATTAGCTGACTCCAAATGGAAGTTAGGGCATAATATGACAAGTGTCTTGGGGCAATTACTTTTTGCCTTGCACAAGAATTATCACCCTTTCAGGGATGGATTGGGTACTTTGTCTACAAAGTTTGTTGTTTATGATGGGGCAATCCATTCGAAACCATCTCCCATAGAATTACATAGGAAAAATTGAGGCGTATAGCTCTATGAGTACTCAAATATGTCTAGTCTCGCAAGCAAGATTTAAGTGGCTCCGCTCTACACATACCCAAGCATGTTCAAGGAATGATGTTGAAATTCTGAGAACAAAACCGGCTTCATCTTTCAAGGCTTTGGCCTATGAGGAAGCAATTATTTATAGTGAGTTGGAAGAGTTGGCGTAAAACCTATCCTCACTTGGGTTATTCTCGGGGGATTTTTTCCTCAATCGACAGGCCTTCTACTGTTAAATAAGCATACAAAGGATTGGCAAGCATAATATGTCTATATTTTTTATTCTTCAAAAGATGAAGAGCATGCTCTCCTAATCCATGTTTTTTTCTCCCAAAACACACAAATCAATGTTTATTCTCTCAAGTTATGTTGAGCTTGACTTAGATATTCCTAAGTTTAATGAAAACATGATGCGTGAAAGCAAATTTGTTTTGTTCAATTATCCACAATTTTAACTGATTTTCTTGTTCAATTTTAAATCCCAAAAATGAATTAAACGATGTAATTTGTTCAATTATCCAAAAAATTTAGTGACTTGCTTGTCCAATTACTGATTTCCAAAAGGAATTAAAGTGTGAGTTTGGTTTTCCATTTATCTCCAAATTCATTTTCAAGTGTTAAACCAACATCTGTTTTTCTGAGTTTCCTTAAAGGAAAAGAGCATAATAATCTGGTTGTTTTAACAAATGTTTGAGAAAATATTTTTAAGTTTTGAAAAATCTTTGTAAATGGTTAGTATTAAAATTAGTTCAAAAACACCTGCAAACACACACGTTAGCCAAGTCTTCTTACTTCCTTATTAGCAACCTGCAAGCACTCGTTAGGCTGTCAAAAGATCAGATCAATAATTGGTTAAAGTGTTAGGAGTTAGGCAATGAAGTTCACAAAAATTTCAACCAGATGCAATCCTAGAAATATGGGATACAATGCAACAAATCAGATACAAGACTTTGCTACCAGATGTGACAGAGTGTTTACCAGATGTGATCCTATACTGAAAAAGACCCAGGAAATCCTGGATGCGAGCCTCAATTTCTGCGGTGTGAGGGCGTATCCTAGATGCAAGATTATGCTACCAGAAATGACTCTGGACCTGAAAACTGGGAAGATAAATTGGTGAAAAATAGAGTTAAAATGAGGCAAAATCCAGAATCGTGCCCCACGGTGGGTGCCAAAAATGTGTGTGTGAAATAGTGCACTTGTTGCTTGCGACACAACACTTCAATAGATCATTACGTTAGTGAAAATGGGGTTAGTAAAGCATAGAAATCCACTAAAATTGATCTATTGCTTTCCAATTAGGAAGAGTGTGAAAAACAACATAATAGCCCTTAGATTATGCCTTTTCCAGTGACATATACAACCTAGCATGAAATATTTGAATCAAAACTAATCTAAATGATAAAGAAACATGCATATTAGCTCTAAAAATGAAGATAATAACAATGCCTAATATTAAAGCTAAAATGAAACATGAATTCACAAATGATCTAAGCAACATAACAATACATTTTTAATCTAAAATTTAGGCTTATTTGAGCTCAAAAACTCCTTCTATTTATAGAAGAAATGAGGAGAGAGGGGGGACATGGGTCATTAATGGAGTTGCAAAACCCATTAATGAGGTGTAAGAGGAATAAATGCCAAAGGCATTGAAGAGGCATGGGCTTGAGGAATATCCATTAATAAGGAATTGATGGGAGCCTTTAAGAAGCATGGTGAGGGTGTAAGAGGCAAGCTTGAGAAGGTGGACTTAAAGAGAGTCAAGCTTGAGAAAGTTGACTTTCTCAAGTGGGTTGAGTTCCTAATCACATTTTTAGGAATGTGACATCAATAGGAAGTGGGTTAGAATGGGATAAGGATTAGATTTAGCATGGGGTGAATAGGTTGGGATGGGTTTGAACCCAGGGTCAAGGTGGTTGAGGTAGGTTAGGTTAGGGGTTTTGGGGAATATTAATGAAATGAATTATATTAAATATATTCATTCAAAAATAGGAATATTAATTATTTAAGTTTTTAATTTCTCTATATAATTAATTAGGATTATAGCCAATTAATTAGATTAATTTAGGCTAGAAGATAGGCTTTTTGCAAGTGATTTGATATAAATAGGGATTTATTAAATTCCTTTTTAAATTAATTACCTTAGCCATGTTTGATTTGAAAATGATTTGATTTAATTGATTGGTTTTGATTGGCTAAGGTGATTAATAAAATTTAGTGATTAGATCACTTAGGAGATTAAATCTGATTTGAATGAATCACATCAGCTGATTGAAGAGTTGTCTGAACATAATTGGGGATATGATCACACTTAGGGAAAATAGGGTCTATGGTCAAAGCAGACCAAATCTAGGTGGTTACAGTGAGTTCATCTGAAATAAATTCCCCTCCTCTATTTGATCTTAACAATTTCAATTCTTTACCACTTTGTTTCTCAACCATTGCTTTGTACCTTTTAAAAATCTTGAATGCTTCAGATTTATCTTTTAGAAACATTACTGTCATCATTCTAGAGTAATCATCAACAAAGAGGATAAAATATCTATCTCCATAATAACTCATTTTCCTCATGGGTCCACATAGGTCAGTATGGATTAATTCTAGAATGACATCAGATGTATGGGTTTTGCTTTTGAAACTAGACTTTGTCATCTTACCTTTTTGAAAATTCTTACACATGATATTGTCAGGTTTGGTCATTGTCGGTAAGCCTCTTACATTTCTCTTTTTGCTTATCTTTATCATGTTGTCAAAGATCACCTGACACAATCTTTTGTGCCACAACCATATGTATTCATTTCTAGCCATTAAGCAGGTGGTGTCAGTATCATTCAGATAGAATAAGTTACCTTTTGTCTGCTTACCGATACCAATCAAATTTCCTGATTCATTGAAGATCTTTGCCTTCTTATTTTCAAATGCTACTCTGTGACCTGAATTATTCAACTAAGAAACACTCAATAGATTATAATTCAATCCTTTCACCCAATAAGCATTTTCACATTTTATTAGGTTATTCAACATTATAGTTCCTCTACCTTCAAATGGACAAGGTGTATCATTACCCATTCATACCGATCCACCATTGTAGTATTCAAAAGTCTCTAAATTTTGCTTGTCACCGGTCATATGGTGAGTGCAACCACTATATATGATTCATACATCATTTTTACTAACTTTAGATATGAGTGCAGTTTCTACATACCTTTCTTCATCATCATCTAAATCATCTTTTACTGCCAAAAACACCATCTGGATGTCTTCATTAGATTCAGTGTCAGTGTCATCATCTTTGCATTTTTCTAGGTAACTGGCCTTCTTTCCTTTGTCCTTGTAGTCTCAGGTGTCTCTTCTTTCTGATTGTCGATTGCTTCTGTAATCACCTCTGTCATACTTATTTTCAAATGAACTGTTATTACTTCTGTCATCTTTTCTTCTGTTAGGACATCTTGCAGCAAAGTGTCCAATCTTTTTACAATTAAAACAAACAAGTGTTAATTTACCTTTGTATTTACCTTTGCCTCTCTATATTCTTCTAGCCATAAGTGCTTCAATTTCATCAAGATCTTCTTCTTCACTTTCACTATCACTATATTTTCTCATAGTGTGTTTATGACTTGATTTACTTATTCTCAAAGAAGATTTGAATGCAGACT
>MU228384.1:3396303-3409394 GCA_018584345.1 Thuja plicata | reverse complement strand
TCAAAATCTTTACTTTCAGTTTGGTCTGTTTCAGTAAAAGTTACAGTGAACATTTCCTGTAATTCCACCAATAGAAAGCTTGAATAATTTAGTGATTTCATTATTCTAAGTTGTTAAGGGTATTCCCACCCGAGTTTGTGGAGCTCAAAGTGCAGAAGGTTTCAAAACCTTGTTTTTGTTATTCTATTCTATGCTGAATCAGTGTTAGGGATAAATAGAGTGAACCCTCAGAGGGTATTTTTATATCAGCAAGAAAAGGAACCAACACGTGGATGCAATTCAACCAGTTCTATAGAGGCCTTATGAGGCTCTTATACACAGAAATAGGATGGATGAGGCAATGGGCCTCATTGCCATGAATATTTTAGATCAATTGTTGTTCCACCTAGATGGTCTGACCACACCCAGGGATATGTGGGACAAGTTTTCCACCTTGTTTGGCACCATGAATCAGTTCAAGATTCTCCAGATAAATGCAGAGTTCACCTCCTTGGCACCTAAATCATTCATCAGCATTGAGGACTTCTTGATGAAGTTCAAATCTCTTCGATCTATTTTACAGGTTGCTAGTAAGATGAAGTCAGATGATGAGTGTATCTTTCTGATACTCTCAAAACTTCATGGCCCTTATCAGATTTTCACTTCTACCTTCTACTCCACTATGGATGCACTGGGTACATGTCATGTTATGCCCTCTTTTGAGACCTTTTATGACAGGTTAACTCATGAGAAGTCCAAGCTCAGTCAGATGGATTCTCTTACAGGTTCATAGTCACAGGCATTGCTTGCCAAGTCATCTCAGGATACTCAGAAGCCAAAGCTGAAGTAGATATCTGATTCCTGTTCTCAGCACTCTACTGGCCCACCATCTTCTTCTAAGAAGGAGAAAAAAAAGACTCAGAACCCCACTTGTTCCTATTTTCAGAAGGGGCCCCATGATGAGTCACAATGTTTTCAGAAGAGATTTGATGTCTATGAGAAATAGATTGCAGATTTTCAAGCTCTCCTTCAGAAGAGCACTGTTTCCTCTTCATCCTCTTCCACCTCACAGGGGTCTTCTTTTTAGTCTTCTACCTCATCTTCGACATCTAGATAGGATTTTGGACAGGGTCATGCATTACGAGCTTCCATTGCATCCCCTTCACAGGTCCCTTGGATACTTGATTCAGGTGCTTCTCACCATATGGCATCTTCTCTGGAGATCTTCTCTTCTATTGAGGCTTCTCCTATTCCCCACATTCTCATGGGGAACAACACTGTTATGCCAGTCTACAGGAAAGGTTCTGTACACATTTAGGATGGCACATTCAATGATGTATTGTATGTTCCATCTCTGCCTGCAAACCTTCTCTCGATTTACCAGATTACACATAGTGGATCAGGGAAGATAGTTGAGTTCATGGAAGATTCAGTCTTCATTTGGGATAGTGTGACTCGTGGCATTATTTCTATAGGGATAGTTGATCATTCCACCCGTCTCTACACCTTCACACATTTTGGTCCACCATCTCCATTATCAGAGCACAACTCTCCTCTTCCGTGAGAGCATCATGTAGTGCAGTCAGGTCACTTGAACCTCTGTGTTGTTCCTGAGACTCGTGCTGTGACTACCACACCACATCTTGTTGAGGTTCTTTCTCTTTAGTAGGACTCTTCTTTAGCACTGCCTGACCCTCCAGCTCCATTCATCAGGCCATCAGGTGCAGTTGTTGAGGATTCTATAGAGGAAAATCATCTCCTCTCTCATGACAGTGTCAACACACCTATCATACCACTTGCATTGGGGATTCCATTTCAGGATCCTTGTGTCTACTCCTTTGAGCATCAGCTCAGCCTTCCAGTGACACACCATCTTTCAAGATTACCTCTTCACTGCTCACTATATTTCACTCCTTTGCATTGGAGTCACAATGGTTTGTTCATTGATTCAGGGGTTCTTTCATTCTAGGGGGGGATTTGGAGCCTTGACTCTCTCTCATGGGGGGGTTGGTAGCACATATTGTACTCATGGATTTGAGAGAGTCTCTTGAAGTCAACCTTTGTCTTTAGCTTGCTTTTATATCTCTTTTTGGAGAGGATTTTTTCCCACTGGGTTTTCTCCTTTATCTTCGGTTCACAAAGATTTCCTTGTATTGGGTACCTGATCAGGCCTTGTTGCCGGGACCCATTTCTTTCTTTCATAGCTGTGCTAGGTTAGCTTACCTCCTGAGATTTGCTTAAGGGGGGGTGTTAGAGTACACAGTTTTTCTCATTTATTAATTATATCATGTTGATATTAATTATTAAGTTAGTTGTACTCTATTTTTCACTTAAGCTTTCTCTTAGGCTAGCCTTTTCCTTTTTTTAGGGTTTCATTCACCTTTAAGGTCGAATGCATGTATTTGTTTTTTCATTCTCTCTAAATAGATTTTGAGCTCTCACTTTTTGAGCACAGAAGGGTTTCTGCTTTTTCTGTCGTTGGCTTCATTCTTTGTAATAGGTATTTTGCATGCAGGTGTTCTTGGCAAGTTGTGAAGTTGGATTTCTCAACTTCTACAAAACTGTTCGAATCCCTTTGAATATGATATTAGTATTCTAACCTTCTCATCTAAGGAAGGATACTCTGTTCACATAGTCTCAATTGTTGAACTTTCCCATAATCTCTCTTAGAGATTTTTCTTACAGAATCAAAATAGATCAATAACTGACCAACTCTATAACTTCCAACTCCTGATTCTAACAAAAAAAATTCTAATTAACAAGGATAAAACATCCTCCTTCACTTTAAACTCCACATCACTCAGGTGGGTATTACCTAATCCGCACACACATGAATCCTTTGTGACAAATACAAGCTTGTAGATATATAACCGTGGAATAGTTTTCAAACCCTTAGGTAACAAATACCTCAATATTTCATCAAGTGTTATGCAATATTCCACTTGCATAGAGTATTTTTGAAAACTAGAGCAATCCTAACTCCTAATAATATGAAAGGGAAATTATTTTCAATTATGTTTTGGTTAATGGATATATATATACTCCAAGTCTTTCATAGACTAGTGCCTTATCCAATGGGCAACAGAGTCAAACATAACATTGCAAAGAAGATCATGAACAAAGGAAAACAACACAGTCTAATATGTCTATATTCCTTACATAAGACACACCCTATCAATCAAGTTCTATTTGTCAATCCACCTGTGTATTCAAATATACAACTCCCTACTCAAATAATTCAACCCTCTCCTTAGAAGAGACCTTGGAATAGACAATATATTAATCAACATCCACTGAAAGACAAGTCTGGAATATCCTTAATACCCCATCTCATACATATCTGAATACATATCCTAAATTATATTTATCCCTTGAATAACTCTATTGCAAGCTTTACAATAGACAAAACTAAAACACCCTGGATGCCCTAGTTTATATGATTTAAAGACATAATTGAGACAACTTGATAATAGAACAACAATACTGAATTTCATTCATAAGAAAGTTGTTACAATGATGTTCTTCCTTGAAATAAAAAGGATACAAGAACACCCTATATGGATAGAAGAGGGAAAATATATACATAAGATACCACATTGGGAACCTGCTCTGAACTTTTGTAGAGAAATTGAATGGAATCTGGAACCCCCCAAAACATAGTAGAAAATAGGAAACCTTACAAAAGAGAAAAGAGGGATACAAATAGAAGAAGGAAACCCTAAAATTTATGTCTGATTGGCATATGTCCTTCTTGAAATCTGATTTTTACTTATCCTTCTTTATCCAAAGAAATCTGATCTCCATAGCCACTTCAGAATCTGATTTTATTCTCTAAAAATATCTTCTAAATTTGATTTCAAGATTCTGAGAAAATCCTCCATGAATGCTTCTATTCCAAGCTTTGAAATAAAATATTTCACCTAACTATATAAAAAGACTATGCTGTTAATACTTTAATCTTGCACTTTACTTTAATCTTTGCATTTTATATACTTTTCCATGCTCTTTTGACTTGACTATACCCTTTGATTTCTTTTAAATTTTAATCCTGTGCACATTCCTTGCCTTGGAATTTCTCCTTTTTCTTCTTTATGCCCAAAACTCACCAGATTTTGGACACTTGACATGCTCTGATTCACTGCTCTTAACTGGCCTAAGAACTCTTCTTTAACCCTGGTTCACTTGGAGATTTGGAGATAAGCTTGGTCTCTAAGTCTCTGAATCATTTCCTTAACCCATGGTTTACTTAGAGACTTGGAGATAAGCCTTAGTCTCTAAGTCTCAGAATAAACTCTAAATCGACCCTGCTTTGACCATGGTTAACATGGCTAGTGTATCTCTGAATCTCAAATGGATTTATTTAACCCTGGGTTTTCTTTGAGATTAAACATGAGCCCTTGATCTAGATCTCCATCAGATAGTTCACACATGATCTCTTAATGTTGGGCACTTAACTATTTATGTCTAGCGACTTGGCACGATGGTTTACTAACCTCTGGGCATGATCTTGCAATGAAATTGACCTAACCACTAGCATTAGAAACTTCACACGGTGGTTAACTGACTGCCATTCATGTAATCTCTGAAGGTTTGGCACTTAACCACTAGCATCTGGTGACCTGGCACGTGGTTAGTTTGGTGGTTATCTCTGAATCTTTGAAGTTTATCCTCAACCCTAGTTACTTCTCGAGACTTCACGTGCTGCCACCATGTCACCAACCATCTTGCACCATCTACACGCCACTTTTCCACAAGCTCATCACCAAAATTTCATATCGGTAGTATGGGAAAGCTTCCCAGTGCACCACCTACATGCGCGTAGATAGCCTCCTGCTCATCTTTACATTATACTATGTTTGCATTTTGGCTTATAAACACCTCAAATCTCACCTCTAGGATCAGTGTGGGATCAATCCCCTTTCAAGTTTTAAAGCCCTTTATGCCTTGGCACCCAAAATTTGGGGCCCACCACATATAATTTCTCCTCTAGCCAAGGGGACCACCAATAGGCCTCTTGGATTATTATTCACAATACAATGCGAGCTCTGGAGTACAAAAACACTATAAAAGACCACTACCCGCTACATGTGGGATATATATTTTTTTCTTTAAAACTTCAAAATGAACCTCCTCCTTGTTGTGCATGCCTCTTCATACCATCATTCAATTTGTGCTTCATTCCTTCCCATTTCTCACATGGGCTCCTCATTCAAATGATGCGCTAGATTCCTGGTGTTTTACACTTACTTGGATGTGGTCAAAATTTTGTTTATAAAACATTTCACAATCTTCCTTCCTCACGTCAATGTGTAGACTTAAGTATACTGCGCAAAGCCTGCTTCAGGTGCAATACTTGGATTGGTTTCAAAAGCCCTCTGAAACGCAACACTTTGGACTCCTGCACAACTCCTTTAAGTCATGCACTAGATTTCATTTTGCAAGCCTCTGCAAAGCCTAAGACATTTGGCGCACCTCCTTCATACCTATGCTACCTTCCAAACATGACATTTGATGAATGTTTTTTGTTTTAAAAATGTTTTACAACCTCCAACTTCTTGTGCATGCCTCCTCCTTTTACACTGTGTAGCACTCCAATGTATTTTGCAACCTTTTATTTTTGTGTAATTACACTTGGCATTGCATTGTTTTAAGCTTTTCAAAATAGTCTATCTCCTTCACTAAATGTTGGCTTAGATTTGGTACTGAAATACTTTAAAACTTCATGCACATGCCTCTTCATATCTTTGCAAAGACTCATTTCACAATGCACATGCCTCCTTATGGTATTTAAAAAACATATGCCAATTGCAATGGCTTTGAATGTTTCCTCTTTTGATAATTAAAACACAGGCTTTCAACTTGGTCTTAATACTTTGGCAATACTTGCCAATTTCATTTTATAAAATCATTAACATGTCTTGTCTACTTCCACATTTGTACTCGTGGGATACCATTAGATCTAGATTCCAATTAGAATGCTTAAAATCATCTCCACTTTGATCAATACGTAACCTACTATGTAATTGAATTATAAAACATTTGATTGGAGACCATCACTGATCTTTTAGAACTTTTGCATCTTAATGAGAACACAATGAGTAGCCTTTAGAACTACTTTGGAAAACTGACTGAATGACCCCTTGAAAATGTGAGGAATGGAAAAACCACTCATCTCCAACATCTGAGCATGGTCTCCAACTAGATTGGCTTGAAAACATTAGGGCCACAAGATAACAACATTCAAAGTGAGCAACTTCATTTATTCTGCAACCGAAAGTATTCAAACACATACAAACCCTGCCCAAAATGTAACTTGGAAAAATACTAGATCAACTCCCGAGGATCCATCTCTTGGCATAGTGATTCTTTAAGACATACTAAGTATGGATGCAAAAGGGCTTCGCCAGATCTTAATCCATGCACAAGACACAACTGATCAAACTTGGCAATTCTGGAATACTGTGCAAGTGCAAATGTCAAAACAATAGAAATTGCAAATGGATAAGCCTTCGCAAAAATAGGGAATTATGCCTTGAGGCCTAACCACTAATCTAGGGAAAAAATTTAGTTACAAGGAGTATAGGAAAAAAATTCACAACTTAAAACTATCACCTGATAAAAAGTTTCAATCCTTTGAAGATGACTGTTCTGTAAATGTAATTCTGTTTAACACTACCAATATGCATAAACTGCTTTTGGTTTTGAATTCAAAAACTTATCAGATAAGACCCTTATAGTCTAAAACTCTAGAAATTGATTCATTTTCACATAAGGAAAATAAATCCTCAATTAATTTTCTGTAATGATCAACTGGTCATTTATTATTGCATCTCAAAGTCAATCACTTAAAAACTTTCTGAGCTTTAACACAGTAAAATGCAGAAACTGGATTTGGAATCAACAATGCAAAGTGGTCAAATGGATTGACCAAGGTATGAAAATATTCAAAGGGGTACAATTATAGGTTTAAAATTTAGGGGAACTTTCAATTCTTCAAAATATTGAATAGGGCACAAATGGTGGGACATCAAAGTAAGACACTTAGAAATCTGCATTTTCACATTTGGTAAACCAAAACAAAATGCAAATGGAATGGCCTAAGAAAAGTTATCAAATGAGCTCACAGGGGTCTGAAAATGGGGATAGAGACCCATTTCCATGCCTATAAAAAAATGCAAAAACCCTTATGTCTTGACTAACAACCAGGCATTAGATACAAGCTTCCAAAGTGGGTCACCTAGGAAAATCTGAATAAGTGCAAAGTGCAGATCTGTGTAACCACCTCCAAAATGACTCCCTTTAAAACAAATCAAAACTAAAAACCAATAGTTGAAACCCATTACATTTTCTAAATAAAAGGTGCTAACACACTCTCCAAGTGGTATCTCATGAAAAACATAAGGTCACTTGCTACTTGCATCCAAACTTGGCTTCTCACAAAAGATTTTTAGGGCAACAACTTACACTTAAAGAAATTTTTAGTATAATCACTCCAAAATATACCCAGAATTTTGGAGTTCCAAAAATCTCAATCATCAAACTTTCCCATAGTTGATTATGGAAGGATACTCTACTCACATAGTATCAATCATCAAACTTTCCCATAGTCTCAATCATCAAACTTGCCCATAGTCGATTACGGAAGGATGCTCTGCTCACATAGTTTCAATCATCAAACTTGCTCATAGTATCAATCATTGAACTTTCCCATAGTGGAATTTTCTTGTTGTTAGGAACTTCAATATTATCAAGGTTAGATGATGGGGGCCCATGATCTTCTATGATATTCTCCCTCTGTTTCTCAATTGTGTAATCTTTATCTAATTCTATGATTGGATCATCTTCTGCATCTTTATAAGCAATGTTTTTTTTTTTTTCAAATTTTACATCAATAGATTCTTAGATGGCTTAGGTATAGTTTATTCCTTGTAAATGATTCTTTAGGTGTTATATTCTCTAAGATAGAAGGAGGACATCTATTTTTAATGTACACAACTATATTTGATGCTTCAGCCAAGAAAAAAATATGTATTATTCATAGCTTTTTTGCTACTCCATTTTGTTGAGGATTATATGGTACTGTACACTCCCTCTTGATCCGAACAGAAATGAAACACTTTTATTTTTATTTTCCACTAATGCTTTAAATTATTTGAACTTCATATAATACTTCATTTGATTCTTTTAGGCAGGGCACTATGCCAAATGTCATTACAATTTGATACTTCATGACTTAGCGCATGTTTTTAATCATTACAAGGTTTGTATAGGCTACCATCTCTTGTTCCTATATAGTTCTTAATGTTGAAATTTCAAGGCCAAAATAGAAATTTATCTTCATGAAAGGTGACAAGATATCCTTTATCAGCTAAACATGAAATAGAGACCAAATTTCTTTTGATTCATGGCACAAATATAACATCTTTTAATTGTAATGTAGCTCTAGTTCTTAATTTAATTGAACAGGTCCCGATTCCTTACACGGGATAGGCAGAGTGATCACTAATTGTGACCTCTTTAGTTAAGTGTTCTTCAAAGGTTTTGAATTGATCTCTAAACCTGGTTATATGTCTTGATGCTTCGCTATCAATTATTATTATTTCCCTCCTTATGTTTGAACTTCTTTTCTTTCTCTTGTTGCTTGAATTTTCATGTAGTACTTGAATTTCTCCTTCTTGATATTAGTCCCCCTTTGAGATTGATCTTTAATTTAGTCAATGTTACTGAAGAATGGTCTATGATTAAATCATAATGAAATTTGTCTTGATCTGTAATGGTTAACCTGATTCACCAAAGGCTTGCATAAAAAGTATCAATCTGAAAATAGTCCACTTATTGGGAGGAAACAAGAGGCCCTTCAATGATTGCTGGAGTAAGCATCAAATCCATATTATAAAGATTATGTTATTGTTAGTAATAATTGAGGGGAGGGGGAGGGTGAATCAGTGGCCTAAAAAATTAATCCTTAAATCAACCCTTTAAACTTATAACCACAAATTATGTCTCAAGTTATCTTCTGTCCTACAAGATGAATGCCATGAAATACTTATATCAATTTACTACTTGTCGGATTGCTCTGTTGAACCTTCTTCTGTATGATTACCGATAAGCAGTCACCTATTTACCAAAATACAGTAAATATGTAGAGTATATCGATCAATCCATAATTAACTATGTAAGATGCAAAATAGTAAAGAAATGAATCATACACACATAACAAATGGATTTTTAACGTGGAAACCCTATTAAGGGAAAAACCACTCGGACTGGTACCCCAAATTTTCACTCTTTTGAAGTGAGCTCTATTAGGAGCCAACCTTGTTAAAGGTCACAAACACACTATTAGGTGTGACCTTGTTAGAGGATTTAGAAATAGTTTGTCAACTAGTATCTGGCATCTAATGCTACCATCCTTGATCAAACACTCACTTGGCCTGTCAATAGGTATCAGGCATATCCAATGCTAATTTTGTGATCAAATTTTTTGATACTCCTTGGGATGTATCTCAATTGAAAAATACTTTTAATTCCTGCTTGGTTAAGAGGCTTATATGCTTCAATGGTTAAACTGAAACACTAATGATCTGTTCATACATACAACTCAATTGCAGATTTTCAAATCTATTGTAGGTCCATTACTTCACTAATCAATATAATAAAATATATACCTTTTCCCCACACTTGTTCTTCTATGTGATGTTTTCTCATTGTTCGTCGGTGTCTATAGAATCTAGCTCTTCCTTTAGCTTGTTGATCAGGATTGAATGAAGACTTTATGATGTAAGTGTTCCAAGGCTTGCTAGCACTTCACCTAAGAGACCTTAGCTTGTCTCTTTTAGGAACCTAATCTTGTCTAGGTCCTGATTGGCTTAGATGATTAACTAAGTCCAATTCCAACTCTTCTCTAAGATTTCTCCACTCATGTGCTTAACCTTGAAATACTAACACCTTTTGTTAGTTCAAATCTTCACTTTTCTCTCCTACACTTAGAAGGATCCAAGTGTCAAATCCACTCTAACATCCATGAATAATTTTAGGGGTGTCCATCATCATGTAGACAGTCCATCTAATCCCATTTGACTCCATTTTGGAGTATCTCTTAACTCTTTGCAATCGAGTTCCAACTTTAGTCTCAAAGAGGCCTAATAGGGCTTGTTTCCTTATAGCCTTTCACAGTGGCCTTTTCCTATTTCTTGTAAAAAATTTCCAAAGAAATTGAAAATATAAGACCATATCCAGATACCCTTTATCCTTTTACAAGATATTTTTAAATTTTTAGTTCCCTAAGTCATCTGTACATAGGGTTCCTACAATCTAGGTCCAATAGGGCTAATAGGCCTAATTTCTAGGATTGTCTGCAACTTAGTTGAAAACTTGTTTAAAACTTGGTCTTAGTGATTGGTATGGACTCGACCATCAAAAAATGTCAAGGTATGACTAAACCCTAGCTGGAACTATACTTAGTCCATACAGTACTTTCTTCCCCTATATGAAACATGTCAATTCTTCTATCCTAAACCACTAACCGGGCATTGTCATCTCCCCTAGGGCTTAGTAGTAAAAATAACTCTCCATATTTCTAAGAATCCTAATCCTAAAAATATGTACACTATTGAATCCCCTAAAATTTCCATCCATCCTTAGGGTTTTCCCATGGCTAGATTTCATGGGGGAGCCATCACTAGACTGACTGGTCAAGACAGGACCAATAGACTCTCTAAACACAAAACAATTTATACAAGACCTTAAATGACCACAAAGGAACTTGAATACTGAATGAAAAACACTCCAAACTATCCTAAGAACACAAAAAAAAACTATTTCAAAGCCTTCAATCCATAAGGTATCACTGTCACAAGGAAATGCTCTGAATTCCTGAAAACATAGAATTGCAGACTGTATTACACTTCCAAACTTGTTACAATCAAAGACTAAATCCTAATATTCAAGTCTCTCTATGCATTAGATGCCTTCTTCCATCATTCTATCCCTTGTTGGTTGATTCCTCACTCCTATTTTGTAGGGGGGTCCAAGGTAACTGTGTTGCATGCAACATTTGCAATAATTGCAAATGTTGTCATGACAACAATTTAGCAACTTTTGTCATCTTTCCTTTTATGCCACTTTCCTCATTTCTAGGACCTCTAACCTCTTTAATTCAAGGATCCAAGATCATTAAGGGCCTCAAGGCATCTCTATGTCCTCATTTATGTGTTTAGGACACATTCATGACTCAATTCCAACATTTAGCAACTAAGCCTAAGTAATTGAAAAACTACTAACAATGGATATTGTTATGACCTTAGTCCTAATGAATAACTCACCTAGCCCACATTTAAAATGACCTTCTAAGGTCTAAAACAACCTAACTAATCTTGACTTGGCCAATGTAAAGTACAAGCCAAAAATGATTAAAACATGGAGGTTAGCCTAGGTGTGCTCCTGCACCATCCTCCCCAAAACAAAAAGTTTAGTCCATCATTGGATTGAGGATTCTTGGATAAATCCCCATCTTCTTGAACTCTGATTCTTTGACCCATACTGCATCATCATCTTTTTGGTCATGCTTCTTTATTAAATGTTCCGTGTAGGCTTTGGTTCTAGTTTGTTTGTAGACTCTAGTATCCAGTACACTATCAGCTGTTGTGACTATAGCAGAGGGTAATTGGAGATCTTCCACATCTCTGATAACTTCTTGGAGACTCTCATCTATATATTTTTGTGGTCCTTTTTAATGGACTAAGTCCACAATGTTAAAAATAGGCGATAGTCCACTGTCTTCCAGGAGCTCAACTTTGAATGCATTTTCACCATACTTAGCCAAGATAGGACAGGGACCTATCCTTCTCACCTGCAACTTGTGATAGAATCCCTTTTGAAGTCTTGATTTTTTTATATGTACCATCACCAAGTCACCCACATTGAATTGAACTATTCTACTCTCATCAACCTTGGTTTTGTGTTTCAAGGTGTTCTCAGTCAAAGTCTTCCTCACTATCTCATGTATCTCCTGCATTGCACAAGCAAAATCATCTACATATCCACTTTCCTTCACTCCATCCTTCAAGTCTCTCAACTCATAGACTCCTCTAGGATGTAATCCATATACTATTTCAAAGGGGCTCTTCCCTATTGATCTATTGATGGTGTCATTGTAGGCATATTTGACTTATCCAATCAATTGATCTCATTGTTGTCTATACTCCTTTGTCAATCACCTTAGTAGATTTCCAAGGCTTCTATTCACCACTTCAATCTAACCATCAATTTGGGGATGGTAGGCAGACCCAAAGGATAAATTAGTGCCTAATCTTTGCCAAAGAGTCTTCCAAAAATGACTCATAAATTTGGTGTCTCTATCAGACACAATGCTCTTAGGTAACCCATGGATTCTTACTATCTCTTTGAAGAAGATAGAGACTATTTGGATGGCATCATGATTTGTCTTGCATGGCACAAAGTAAGCTATCTTACTAAACCTATCGACAACTACATAAACACTATCCTTGTCTTGTCTTGTCTTGGGTAACCCAACTACGAAATCCATGCTCAATCAATCCCAAGGTCTAGTGGGAATAGGTAGTGGTTGATAAAGACCATCATTTGAAGAAGTACCCTTGGCTCTTTGACATACAATGCAATTATCCACATACCTCTTAACATCAAGGTTCATTCTTGGCCAATAGTAGAACCTTTGAACAAGTTCTTGGGTCTTAGTGATTCTAAAGTGACCACTCAATGCACCATTGTGCTTTTCCTGTATCATATTATCCCTAATAGAGCCTCTAGGGACACATAACTGATTTCCTTTAAACAAAAATGTACTTTGCAAAGTGTATTCAACATACTATGAAAATGGTTCTTATATTCAGCACATACCTTGTAAATGTCTGCAAAGTCTTCATCATCAGTATATAGATCTTTGAAATGATCTATTCCTATACTCTTCAACTGAATCTCTTGGATGGTAAGAGCTCTTCTAGAAAATGCATCTGCCACCTTATTGAGGACACCTTTCTTGTGTTTGATATTAAAGGTATAAGCTTGTAAGTATTCCACCCATTTCATGTGCTTGTGGCTCAACTTCTCTTGAGAATTCAGAAAACTTAAAG
>MU228384.1:3369090-3385203 GCA_018584345.1 Thuja plicata | reverse complement strand
TCAGTATGAGAGGACATTAGCTCCGTGTATGGTCACTTGGGTGCCAAAATCTGTTGTGATTATCTGGGCTGAACTTGAGGGTAGACCTACATGATGACACCTTCCTATACACATGCTAGATTTCCTACGTTGTCAGTTGCCTCTAGATTAGTGAGTCTTATCTTTTGTGATGATTAGTACACCGGATTAGAGAGCTATCAGGATCCCTTGCTTAGTGGTTATGTCTTGTTGGTTTTGGGATATCCGATTGGGATCTGTTGTTATCTCCTCAGCACGGTGGGGTGGACCTTTGTGGTTCCACATGGACGGGTGGTAGTGATTCTTTATCCATTGAGATTCGACGTCCTCGTACCAGGTGCTTAATGGTTCATTGCGGATGAGCTCTTTATGATCCTTCTTCATTTATCATGTAATTTGATTATTGTAATCCTTTATTAGAGTATTGCATGTGATATATAATCTGGAAATTGTAATAGTAAGTAGTTTAAAGTGATTACCACATACCCTGCGACATGTGCAGTGGATGTGAGTTTATGGTGGTTTCATGGTTATCCATGAGGATTGTAACTATGGTTATGTAAGTTGTATTTGTTATGAATAATCAGATAGAATCTTTTGTGATTATGTTAGTTGTGTTTTTCTGTAAGTAATTCAACGTCATGGAACCCTTGAGTCGTGTAATCTATGTGAGTGTAAGACATGTGTATAAATAGTAATCGCTTCCGCATGATTGTATGTTTCTTTATGTTAACTTTAAAAAAAAAAAAATTATTCAGCACACATAGTGTCATGTTTAGGTTAATCTCTCTTGGGTTCCCTAGCGGGGCGTTACAGCTCTACATTGTTGGTTGGCTAGAGTGTTTGGTTCCTCATTGTAAGTAAAACTATTGTAGTCCTCTGGTTCTTTAGTTCTTTCTTTTTCATTCTTCTCTGCAAATTCATCTGTCGTTACATTTGGACTTTCAACAATTTTTTTATAGGCTTTATTTAGACATTTATAAGCCTTGCTCTTGGTAGAATACCCTAGAAATATTCTTTCATCACTCTTGGAGTCAGTTTTTCCATTTCTATCATCTTTTAAGATATAACATTAACTGCCAAAATTTTTGAAATAACTTACATTAAGTGTGTATCCATACCATAGCTCATAAGGTGTGTTTTTGGTGTCTTTCTTCAATTGTACTATGTTCAATGTGTAAACAATAGTACTGACAGTTTCTCTCCAGAAGATTTGGGTGATGCATTTATCTATCATTAGTGTCCTTGCACAATCAACTATGGATCTGTTCCTTCTTTCAACAATTCTATTTTGCTATGGTGTTCTTAGTGCAGAGACCTGTCTTTTGATTCCATGCTCATTACAAAATTTAGTGAATTCATATGAAATAAATTCCCACCCTCTATCTAATCTTAAGCATTTAAAATCTTTACCACTTTGCTTCTCAACCATTTCCTTATACCATTTAAACATCTTAAATGCTTCTGATTTATCTTTTAGCAACATGAATATCATCATTCTAGAGTAATCATCAACAAATAGAATAAATATCTATCTCCATAATAACTCTTTGTCCTCATAGGTCCACATAAATCAGTATGGAATAATTCTAGAATTGCATCAGATGTATGGGTTTTGCTTTTAAAACTAGACTTTGTCATTTTACCTTTTTGACAATTCTTACACATGATGTTGTCGGGCTTGGTCATCGTAGGTAACCCTCTGACATTTCTCTTTTTGCTAATATTTATCATGTTGTCAAAGTTCACATGACACAATCTTTTGTGCCATAGCCATATGTCTTCGTTTGTAGCAATCAAACAAGTGGTGTTAGTATCATTCAGATAGAATAAGTTACCTTTTGTCTGCGCATTGTTGTGATCTTTGATTAAAGTACTAGTTGGTACTAATTGGTACTTATTTTCATATTCATTGCTCTTGGAAAATAATATTTGTGTGGTGTTTAGGGATAAGCAATTTTCCATTATAAGTCATTTCTTGATTGTGAACTTTGATGATGAATTTTCAAGGACTGATCACTGAATGTAATATTAAAAAATTGGATTAATTCCTCTCCTATCAGAGGTATTATCATTATTTTGGAATTTTATGATGCAAGTGTTGAAAACATAAACCATGAGGATACACATAGTTCAATTTTTTAGAGTTAGTTGTTAGTATAAAATTTGGTATGACTTCATAACATCTTGCTTGGCCTTATAAATTGGTGAGTTGTCTTATGTTTGTACTATATCATACAAGCCTTTATTGACATACATTTTATGAAAGGATGTATTATAAAATATCCCTTTCATAGAGATGACTATGTTACCTCTGTAAGTTATTTTTGTTGTTATTAGTTTTGTCAAAGTCATAGTTCATGGAGAAAACAGTCAGTGAATGGAGAAAGTCTTATATTGGACTAGTCAGTAATACACAGTGAGGAAGTTGGTCAAGAAATAAAGAATTATGCAGACGATAAAGAAAGGAATTGAGAACTAAGTATATCGAGCATATTTTGTTACTGAGTGGATATACTACACTAAGTTCCTTGAGAGATCATACAACCGAGTCAGAAGGAATATGTAACTGAGTCAGATAGACAATTCAAAAAGTGATAAGGATGCATTTAACACATTGTTACTGCATTAATTACATTCCTAAAAGTATTAATAATAGTTGGTTACATGATCAATGATCAAGATAATTCAGTATGAAGATCTAAGGCATAGATAAAGAGGTTAATGGGATTTTTGTATTTACAATAAGAACACTAAGTACCGAGGTAAAAGTGACACGATCACCGAGCGAGAAAGAAGATCGAATGGTTCAAGATAATTGTTTCCCAACTAACTCACATGATTAAGAGGTTAAAATTTAAACTTGATAAAGGATGAATTCATGAGTTATGTTGTTGTTAGAGTTGTTGGAGTTGATGGAGTTGTTGTTAATGTTGTTATTGAGTTATTGAGGAGAATAGCACAGAGCAAAATAGTATCGAGAAAATTTAGCTACACAAAGCAGAGCAGTGAAGTGTTACAAAGATCATATCAAGGTAACACATATCAGAGCACATAGAGTCTGAATTCGCATTTGTATTTGATGCAAAGTATAACAGACATTTCATAGTTTAATTACTATTGTATTGTGAAGTTTAAATCCCAAAACTGGGTAGATCCTAACAGATCTTGTTATTGTAAATCCTTTAACCAGGTACATCTCTAAGTGTAGAGATTATGAAATCCTCTAACCAGGTAGACTTAATAAGTATTGTATACTCTTAACCGAGTAAGCTATCAAAAGTAGCAAACCATTGTAGCTCTAACCGAGCAACCTTTCATACAGCAGTTTTAGTGAAAGTTGTGTGTGTCATCCCTACCACAGTATTTTCCTCTAATAACCAAGTATTTCTGTGTAATCAAAATCACTATGTTATGAGTTTATTTGTTATAGTTTTAATGTTTTGAATTACATACTTTATACATTACTTTTATTTCAATGCAATGGAGATGATAAATAAAGAACAACAAGTAAATGGTTAATCAATTAAGGTATTAAAAGTTAAAATTTTTATAAGTACTGATTCACCCCTCCCCTCTCAGTCCTTAATTTCCATACATTATTCCAATAATTAGTATCAAAGTTGTTACTCTTGAGTTATAGGGTTTGACCACCTACGAGTTAATGATCCTAGTCATGGAATGTTTTAGGCAATATAAAAGACTTGATGGTCTTGAATTCAGATTGGAAGGTGCAAGAGAGTTAATCATTGATTTGAAGAAGAAACTTTAAAGATATCTAAGGGTTAGTATGAGAATATATGATGAACTAAAGGTTACACAAGAACAAGTTGATACACTTGAAACAAAATCTGAAGGCAATGTTATAGATGAATTTGAAACAAGTATAAAGGAATTACTGGAAAAGAATGATACACTTACTAAGCAGTTGGACCTAATGAAGATAGATCTTGAAACCAACATGATAAGAATGACTAAATTGATTGAAGGAAAAGGGACTACTAAAGATGAAAAGAAAATGACAGAAGATGATAAAAGACAAGTTGAGATGAAGCTACTTGAAAAAGATAAAGAGATCACGAGAATGACACAAGTTCACTATGACATGGCTGATCAACTTCTGAGTGCAAACCAAGAAAACACTAGAAAAGAATTTGAGAACCAAGCACTGAAAGTTGAAATTGAAAGAATGGAATAAAGATTTAAAGATGAGAAAGATGAAAATGAAATATTGAAAAGAAACAAAGAAGCACTGAACTCTCTGGATCAACAATTCAAGAATCAGAAACAAAGAAATAAAAAAAATCGCATTGGATTCAAAGAGGAAACACCACCGAGAAAGGAGAATCATCAAAAGACTAAAGAGATGAAATTACTGCATCCCCACTGAGAAAAAAGAAGACAAGTTGCAATTACTATGGGAAGACTGGACATACCGCTAATGTCTGTAGGAGCAGGAAAGATAAATCACAGAGTATACCTAATTTTGATGGTTATTATTTTAGATGCAATAGGTATGGACATCAAGCATTTGAATGTAGAACTAACCTAGTTAATAATACAAGGAAATCTAAGTTTGATGATTACTGTAAGAATTGTAACAAGTTTGGACACAAAGCTGAAGAGTGTAGAATAAAGAAAAGGAATGAAAATTGGAAGCCTAACCAAGAGAATGTTAAAACCAACCGAGAAGATATTTCTATACCATGGGACTATAATACAAGAATTTCATGTATATCCTGTGGAAGGTATGGACACATTGTTGCAAACTACATGTTGATGCATGAAAGGAACAACAAAAGATCTTGGAGAAATCATGGCATGGCATCATAAGGTAGGACACATTGCGAGGAATTATAAAGACCAAGGTGATGCACTAATTAGAGATGAATCTAAACTACAATAACCCACTGTTGTTGAGGAAATCTGAGAACAAATGAGAAAAACCTAGAGGAAAAAGACACAGGATGAAGGGACATCATCCAGAAGCACAAACTACACCATCTCTATCGAGTTGGTTGCACCGAGCTCCACCTAATTGGTGAGAGGTATGTAGGGACTAAAAACCTATTGAAAATCTTATTTCAGTTCAAAAGTATTAGATTTGAGATCCATATTAGCAATTAAGATGCATATGGATAAGTTGTGAGTTTGAAGTATTGTGTATAGTTATTTTTTTTATTCGGTTAAGAAAAGTCACTACATAGTTTGTGAATAAGACAAAATAGACTCAACAAAGCATTTATTGCAAAATCTAATAGCCGTTGGAAACCCTAATCGAGGACAATATATAAATAGGGTGGTTTGTAATTCATTTGAACTTACCATTTACGAGAGCATTTGAGCATGTTGCAAGGCGATCATTTTTGGCATCCACTGAACAATACAAGAGGTATTTATGAATCATTTAAGAGAATTTTGGAAGTATTTCTGGTTACTTTATATTACCGAGCTACATTTGAGAAGTAATTTCTATTCGAGCATGCCATGGTTTGTATTTAACCTATCTTGAGGAGATATGTCACCGAGAGTCCAGACATCCACACTAGTTAAGGATACAAAATCTGTAAATACTAAGCACAAGATGCCCCTAGTGATAGCATCAGAAGAATATATGACATGAGTGTAATCATCAATCCCTCCATGATTAATTTTGAATGATTATTTGTGTAATTTTATACATTGCAAGATTGAAGATATTTGTCAAGAAGAAATTGATGCATCATTCAGTAAATTGTGTGTAAAAAATAAATTGAAGGATGAGCACACTCACTTGGAAGTGAAGCATCTTACCCACATAATGAACCTACTAGGGGTATTCAAACCTAAATGGGTGAGAATGGTACTTAGCCGAGTACACATGCAGACCATGTGGTTGGATGAACCAATCAAAATTATAAAAGATGTTCTACATCTCATTACTGGATTACCTATTGGTGATAGAACTAAGGCCATGAAACAAATTGAAAGAGCTAAACTTATCGAGTTTACAAAGGCACTATGGGATGTCAGAGACATGCAGATATATACTTTTAAAGACCCCAAACTGCACCATTTTATCATACAGAGTATTTCATTCATCTAGAGTGGACAACGCACCATGTAGTGTTGTGGACCTAGCATACAAGATTGTGAAGAAGGGACTAAAAATTGATGTTGTGAGATTTTGTTGTAGCAACCGAATGACAACATGAATACTATCCAAAAGGAAAAGGCCAATACTCTGAAGTTTAGTTCAATATTGGTATGTATATTTTTCTATTTTCAGAACTCTTTCCCTTTGATTGGTGATATAGTATGGAAGACAAACAAACCTATCATATATCATATTAGTGAGTGCATATAGAGTTTAGGTGACAACTTTGACACTATAATGGTTGATTATTTTACAAAGTTTCAAGCTAGAATGCACAAAAGGTACATAATACCACCTTAATTGATTGCAAAACATCAAGACAACATTTGTTTTGAAGTTGACACTGATGAATGTTTAGAAAAGGATATTGAATTGAGAGCATAAGGGATAGAACCTATGGGATATGAGATGAATATTGATGAAGCCTAAAAATAGATAGAAGCCCTGCTATAAAATCCCATTGACCTCAAAGATCCAAGATATAGAAATTATGAGGAAGTAAAAGAGAAAATAAAGCAAAACATTGTCATACCTAAGGCAATAAGAAAAATAGAGAAGATGATTGACAATCTATCTAAGACCCTAGGAGAAGATGAAACTGGTAATGTCAAAGATATTTTTGTAGTTGATAAAAAACTTGAAATATTACCCTTACTGAGTAATAATAGAACAAAAAGGAACACCAGGTCCTCTGTACAAGAAAAAGAGAAGGCTGCAACCGAGATAGTTCAATCGAAAAGTATAACATATGCAAGAACTAGTAGAGGAAGGCAAGCTGTACACACCAGAAGAAGACTAAATTTTGGAAAGAGATGTGATATAGAATCTGATAAGGAAAATACATCTGCACATATAGAAATTTTTTCTAATGTACCAAAGAGTCTAGATGAATTTCTTGAATCATTAAAGAAATTTGGAGGATTTGTAGGTTACAGGCAAACTAAGTATGAGAAAAGAAATGAGGAAGACAAGAAAAAAATTAAAGATTCTATGGTAGCAACACTACTGAACTACAAAGTCACACCAATTGAACTTGGTAATCACACACCACATGAGTTATATGATAAAACTTCTGCTAGATGGATGTATGCCATGAATGATGAAAATAAAATGAGAGAAATGTCATTAGTTCATACTATTCCTGACTTGGCACCATCAGAAATCAAAGAAGCATTAAAGATATATTCTAATGAATTCATTGTCAAGGGAAGAGCCCTCATGATAATGAATGGAGATACTGAATCTATAGAAAAGGAGACAACAATAAAATGGAGAAAGATATACAACTTAGATAACCATAAGCATGGAGAGGCAGAGACACGTAAATAAGGAAACATGGGTAATCAAGTAAAGGAAACCTCTACCAATGCAGATCCAATTGATCTAACTGTAGACAAAGGAGAGATACTTATTGAAGATATCACAAAAGAAGTGGACCCTGAAAAATATTTACAGAAAGATGAGAATATCATGGACACTCAAGTACAGGACACTGAGTGTATGGATGTTGATTTAGATCCACTACAAAGTCATGAACTGATATTGACACAAGTCCTCAATTACACTAAACAATCAAATACTACAACTGAAACTGCATAGGAAGCACCCAAGGACAATGAGACAGAGAAAGAGAAATAAAAGGTAGAAGGAACCGAAACCATCAAGACCAAGAAAGGAAAGACAACTAAGTTGGTACCACCAACCGACATTGATGGTCAACGAAAAAACATTGCACCTACCAACACAACAAATGTTCACGATACACATAAAGAAAAGCCGCATGAATCAAATCTTAATGAGAAAGAAGATGAGCAGAAAAAGGAAGAGATACATGAAGAACATAAGGAAGAATAAAATATTGGAGAGAGCATTATTGGAACTCATACTGAGTCACTCGATGCAGGCAAGATATCACATTACAATTTTCTACATGTGAAATTATGTTGGGAGGTAAGAAGAAATCAAAGAAGAGGAAGCCAATCGACTTAGAGAAAAAAATAATCATTCCCCAAGTCTATCCTAACACTCTGAATCATAAGGACTTAGCAAAATATTTAGAGTTAGTAGCTCTAAAGATAGCTCAAAGTAAGCTGATTGCAAAGAGGAATAAGGCTACAATATTGGGAGATGTCAAGGAAATATTTTCCACAATTGTTCCCGAGGCCAAAATTGATGAAACATAGAATCTGCTGAATCAAGTTGGTGAATTGATCAAGAAGATCAAAGGACTAAATAAGGATATGACATAATACATGATGAAGATTTACCAAGACAAAATGGAACAAAAACTTATGGAAGGACTTCTTCAAGGAAGCAAAGTGGATAAGATAACTCTATTTGAGTCATGTGAAGAAATTGAAAATTGTCTTACTTCTATTATTTCATTGTTTCAAAAATATTGTATTCTTTCACATTTTACCCAGGATATCAGAAAGAAGGAAACTAAAATTGAGAAAGAGTTGACTAAACAACTAAAGGCTATACCGACAAAGATTGGATCATTCCAGATATTTTATGCCAAAGTACAAGAACTACTGGGAGTTCAAACTTCATTGAAGTAGGAGGAGAATAAGATCTGATTGGAACTTCTTGAACTACAAGCATTGCTCATACCCCACATCCAATCGATGTAGAACCAGCTGAAGCAGGCCAAAGACCTAGTAAATTTTCCAGCAATAAGTACAACGGATGATCTTATTGGCATTTTAGCAGATATATCCAATCAAATTTTGGTATTACAGACTCACCAAGACACTTGGGAGACTGTATTGTCAAGTATTAAACAAAGGTATAAATATATTTTTGACAATTAGACTCTAATTGTAGCAGTTTTTATCAAAAAAGGGGGGTATATATATTATGGATATTTCAGGGGATATCTTATGTATAAGAGATAAAAGGGAGATATATGAGATTCCAGAAAAACAAAAAATCATATATGAGAAAATAAAAAAAAGAGAAGGAAAAGTGTATAGGGAGTAACTATCAAGGGGGGAGTTATACATCTTGATGAATTTGAATATTTTTGTCAAAAATTCCCAATTAATGTCAAAGGGGGAGATTGTTACCTTTGTAAGATATTTTTGTTGTCATTAGTTTTGTCAAAGTCATAGTTCATGGAGAAAACAATCGGTGAATGGAGAAAGTATTAGATTAGACTAGTTGGTAATACACAATGAGGCAATCGGTCAAGACATAAAGCATTATGCAATCGGTAAAGAAAAAAATTGAGAACTAAGTATATCAAGCATATTTTGTTACCGAGTGTATATACTACACTGATTTTATAGTTACCGAGCACTGAGAGATCATACAACTAAGTCATAAGGAATATGTAACCGAGTCAGATAGACAATTCAAAAAGTGATAAGGACACATTTAATGCATTGTTACTACATTGATTATATTTCCAAGAAGAACACCAAGTACCGAGGTAAAATTGACATGGTCATCGAGTGAGAAAGAAGATCAAATGGTTCAGGATAATCATTTCCCAACTAAATCACATAATTAAGAGGTTAAAATTTAATCTTTATAAAGGATGAATTCACGAGTTATGTTGTTGTTAGAGTTATTGTTGGAGTTGTTGGAGTTATTGTTAATGCTGTTATTGAGTTATTGAGGAGAAAAACATAGATCAGAGAAGTACCAAGAAGATTTAGCTACAACAGAGTAGAGCAGTGAAGTGTTATAGAGATCAGATCAAGGTAACACATATCAGACCACATAAATTTTGAATCAACATTTTCATTTTATGCAAAGTATAACAGACATTTCATAGTTTAAGTACTAATGTATTGTGAAGGTTAAATCCCAATACTGGGTAGATCGTAACATATCTTGTTATTGTAAATCCTTTAACTGGGTACATCTCTAAGTTTAGAGATTATGAAATCCTCTAACCATGTAGACTTAATAATTATTGTATACTCTTAACTAAGAAAGTATCAGAAGTAGCAAACCATTGTAGCTCTAACTGAGCAACCTTTCATACTATAGTTTTAGAGAAAGTTGTGGGTGTCATCCCCACCGCAGTTTTTTCCTCTAACCAAGGGTTTATGCGTAACCAAAATCACTATTTTATGAGTTTATTTGTTATGGTTTTAATGTTTTGAATTACATACTTTACATTACTTTCATTTCAATGCAATGGAGTCGGTAAACATAGAACGAAAAGTTTATGGTTAATCATTTAAGGTATTAAGTTAAAAATTTTATAAGTATTGATTCACCCCTCCCCTCCCAGTCCTTACTTTGCATACATTATTCCAACATACTCTCGTGATGGTACAATCTCATGTGAATTACTGATTAAATTATGATATGTGCAACAATGATATGGTTTAGAAGGTATATAGTGATATTCTATGATGATATGTGATCACCCACTTTGATTTGTTCAACAAATATAGATGATACTTGGTGCAAAAATGAGAAGGTAATCTTTCCTATAGCATTTCATCAAGAATTCATATTGTATAATCATTAAGTCCTATCAATTCAAGATGGTTTGAAACTAAAAGTCTTTAGCAATCAATGGTTGTTTATGAACACCATTGCACAATTGGTTTTGATCATCAGTACTGGTAGATGGACATATGTACTAGAAATGTTCCTATCATGATTATAATGTGCAAATAGAGATGACTATGAAAAAGAACATTAATCTGATGACATATATTTTTTGGTGGATGTAGACCATGATTGGTAGCTTTCTTTATTTAAATATTTCAAGACCGAAATTTTTTTTTAAAGCAAAAGTGGGCAAGCCATTGAATATATTTATTAATATAATATAAGCTAGTTCAAGAGCTCATCCAAGAAAGAACCAGTAAGAAAACCCATAATCCTTGCTCAAGTATAATATAGCAAAGAGATTTTGTGACAATACAAAATACTCAAGAAGTCATTTAAATACAAAATCACCATCTACATCATCAAGCCAAATTTAGGATGGTCAGTTCCTTTGAACGGTTATGCTCATCGGTTCTAATGCAAATTTTGTTTCTGTCGGTTGTGCATAAAGGTTCAACTGGCCGGTAATTTTCATCGGTGTATCCTGGTCGATAATGTTCATCGGTATCTCCTGATTGGTAATTCTCGTCAGTTCATCATGGTTGGTACTGGTCGTCAGCTTGTCCTGGTCAAAAATGGTCAGTGATTTTTGTTGGTTGACCTTGTTATCAGCTTTGCAGTTTGGATCTATTTTATCACCCATTTGATAAAGGTCGATTGTGCAATGAACATACTCTCAAAGACAGAGTCACTGATAGTTGCCAGCAAAACCTCTTTGTCAACCCTCGATGCTAACCAGATCCTGTAGTTCTTTGGTAGCACCTCCCTGTGAAGCTTGGAGCATGAATCACATCACACGCATACTTTAGATGAGGCTGCCATTTCAAATCTATTCTATTCTACCATGTAATGGGTTTTCTATAAATAGATAGACCTCAAGTTATAGCGAATTCCAAAACTATTCAAGTCAATCACTTCTGTACTCTGTGTTATTCAATGCAATATCTCCCAGTTGAGATGGCTTGCGCGTGTGAATTAAGTTGATCCATGTGATTGACATGTGATTTATGATCTTTGATTATCCTTGTTAAAACACATTCCTGTATGTAGACCTCCATGCATCCCTATGGTATAATGGTGGATGTGTTTATGGTTATTCAGTTGCCTTGAAATTGCGTTAATGTACGGAGCCATAAGTTTCTGAAAAGGCATTTAATTTTAGCTGCTATGAAGTTGTTTGTCTTTGTTAATCAGCATTCAGAGGTCATCATTCACTGTAATGAGCTCGATTGAGTTGATTGTTGATGTCATGAGCCCGTCACACCCAAGATTCACCAACATGTCTGGGACTTTGTTACCTTTGCGGAGGGTGTGGGAAAAGTACACCTCTTGCAATGTGTCTACTAGATGCCAAATTTGTTTAAGTATGTAGGTGAGTTTCCAGGAAGAAGATTTTCTTTTAATAAAAGCATTAATTATGGCCAAGGAGTCACCTTTGACATGCAACTGATCAAATCCTCCCTGCTTAGCTAGAATTAAACCCCACAGAAGGGTGTGTGCTTTGGCTAGGTTGTTTGTGCCTCTTGGTAAGGGAGAAGCAATCAGCGCTAAAACAACCCCTCGTGAATTTTAGATGCAAGCCCCCAAACCTGAGTTTCCCAGATTTCCTCGAGACACCCCATCAAATTTTAGCTTGAGGATCCCATTTGGGGGAGGTATCCATTTAACCTCTGATCTATAAATTTTGATTATGTTCTGCTTTGCAATTACACATCCAAATGGAATGAAAAGGCATTTCCAAGTATGCAGAATGATGGTATCCCATTGAGTAATAGTTGGATTAAATTTGCACTTACTGAGTGAAGCGTTGACCACCTCTGAAATAGCTTTATCAATGCCATCAAGAACTGTTTCGATTGGAGAAGAGACCTTCCTGAAGATACGTTTATTCCTTTCCCACCAGATGGCCCATACTACTAAGGTGGGTGTGCATTTCCAAATGCTACAAAATAGTGATTTTGAATATAGGTCTGGCCAAGCTTGGAAGAGGTCCCAAATGTTGTTTGGAAGGGGAGTGCAAAAATTTAGTTTTCTTAGCACATACATCCAACAACTTTGGGCAAATGGACATGTCATAAATAAATGATCCACTATTTCATTGGGTCCATCACACAATAAGCACTTAAATGGGGGAGCTATTCTGAATTTATCTAGCATTTCACTAGTCATAACTATGTGCTTAATTGCAAGCCAGGCAAAACAACCCGCTTTTGGGAAAACACTATGGTTCCAGCAAAAGGAGTATGCTCGTGAGGGAGTCTTCTTTGTTCCTATTACTTGTAGGAGTTTATATCCCTCTTTAATAGAATAGTTCCCATCTAATGTTGGAGCCCAGATTAGTTTGTCATCAAGTGTAGAAAGATAGACATTTCTAATGGATAGAATATTTCTAAGTGTTTCTTTATCCCTGTCACTGATTGTTAAATCCTCTGGATCCTTCCAAATGACTTTTCCTAAAAATCTGCTCACTACTGAAATATAGTGAATTAAGTGAATACCCCACTTTTGTTCTGTAGCCTCTTTGATCTCTGCAATATTTGGAGAAGTGCACAAAGGAGGTTTTCCACTCCATGAGTCTCTCTAGAATTTTACACTACACCCATTATTAACTTCCCAAGTGACATACTTCACAATAATGTTTCTAGAGGCAGACATGAAGTCCCAAATGGTTGATCCTTTAGGAGTGTCCTGAATTGATATAATTTGTGATGGTTCATTATTATCTAGATATTTCTGTTGCATAATCTGACACCATTTGTTGAGAGGCTTTGAGTACATTTGCCAAATTAGTTTTCCACCAAAGGCCTCGTTCCTTTTTTCCAAGTCATGCACCCCTACACCTCCTAATGTTGGTATATGTGACATATCTTTTAAAGATATAAGAGGAATTTTATTTTCTTGTTTCATATTTGCAGTCCATAAAATTTTTCTAATTAGGGATTGTATCTTGTGCAGAATGGATGAAGGAGCTTTGAGGACTGCTAAGTAGTAATTTGGAATTGATGATAAAAATGACTTGATAAGGAGGATTCTGCCTGACAGCGATAGCCATCTGGCTTTCCATGCCAAAATTCTCCCCTTTATGCATTCCAGGACTGAAGACCAATAGTTTTTTTTGTTTGAGCCCATAAATAAGGGGATGCCAAGGTACATGGATGGTAAAAAGTCCTCTGTGAATCCAAGAATCTGAACAATTCTGTCTGAGATTACTTTGTTGGTGTTAAACAAGTAGATCTTGGATTTTTGAGCATTAATACTTTTTCCTGACACTTTAGAGTATAATTGAAGAGTATATTTTATTTGTCTAGCCTCATGCACATTTGAGGTTCCAAATAGTAGAGTGTCATCAACAAACAATGAGCGTGTAATGGAGATATTAGTGCCACTGATGTGCCCCATTCCAAGACCCAACCAAATTCTTTTTCTTAATGATTCTACTGAAGGCCTCTACCATGATGATGAAGAGCACTGGAGAAATGGGGTCTCCTTGCCTTACTCCTTGTGTAGAGGAGAAAAATCCTGAGGGTTTACCATTAATGATTACAGAGAACCATGCCCCCAAAATGCATGCACTAATCCATTTACATCAGCCCTTGGAGAAGCCCATTTTCTGTAAAACTTTGAATAAGGACTTCAATATCGAACTTAATGCAGACAGTTTGTTTGGTTTGTCAGTTTCAAGCTACATCTAGACAATCACACTTAAATGCAGTTAAGAGGATTTGTAAGTATATTCAAGGTACACTAGACAATGGTTTATGGTATCCTTGTAATAATTTTTTTCCCTTACTAGTTTTACTAATGTTGATTGGGTGGTTGCATGGATGAAAAAAACTAGTGGTGTTGCCTTCTTCTTGGGCGACCGACTTGTTGCTTGGTACAACAACAAGCAAGAATGTGTAAAATTATCTACTATAAAATCTAAATATATTGATGCTATTTCATGCTGCACATAATTTATTTGGATGTCTTACCAGTTAGCTGATATGGGAATTGATGGGCCCAAGCCTATTTCCATTTACTGTGACAACACTAGTGCCATCAATCTTTCTAAAAACCCAGTGATGCATTCTTGTACCAAGCATATTGCCATAAAGTTTCACTTATAATGATAAAAAGTGTTAGCCAATGAAATATAACTTGTTTTGTGCCTTCACAAGCTCAAGTAGCTGGCATTTTTATAACAGATTTGCCTCAAGATGTTTGAAAGGTTTTGAGAATAGTTGGGATTCATCTCTCAATATTTAATTGCCTAATTCTCTACACAGGTTATGGAGGAGCTTGGCTCTCCAACAACAATGTTTGGTTGTTGTAATTGAATAATTGTTGCCTGTTGCACTATCTTACTGCATGGTTTCTTTGGTTTCAGGTCCTTGGTTCTACTTATTATTTTGTTTGTGCCCCTTTGTCCTTGAGAATAAAAGAGGGAGAATACATGGTTATGACATATTTCATCTTGACAGTGATCTTTGCAGGGACACATATTGATATTGATCTTGACAATGATATTGACAGGATACAGGTTGTACAGTTTTGTAGATCGAGTATAATTTTTTCTGATATTATGATTACAGTGGCATTCTACCAGCCTTGATATTGGGCATTCTTGATATTCTGATCACATGTTTTGACATATTATGATTCTTCTTACATGGTGGATGATACAACATTCTTTGATTCATTCTAATTTTATATTCACATGTTCGTTGCATTATTCAGGTTACTATGCTACAGGTTGATAATTTTATCCTTTGTTCAATGATGGTTGTTTTTTCCATTAAGGACAAATGGGGATTTTTTGCATCTGTCCTTGATGACAAAAATGACCATGACACTTATGTTTGTGGCATAGATATATTATGTAGTGTTATAAAGTGGATATATTTCATATTATTCATATGTCGATGTCTAATATTAAAGCAAACTCATGTGCTTTTGGTTCTTTTAAAAATAAAAGAAGTGGTTGATGTTTATAGTGCTAACCAAACACTCAAATCAAATTTGTTTTTATTGCATAAGGTATCGGGTTTAAATGAGTTGATGAACACAACTATTATATGGGTGGCAAAATGATGAGTTGGAAATTGTGTCATAACAGTTTTATTGTCTTGGGAAAGCAACTTTATCATTGGATTAACATTGTGGCACATTATTGAAATGGTCTTCGCCAGGGATAACTTTAAGAAACCCCCTCCTAGGAAAAAGTGTAAAATCCTGGCGAATCACACATTAATTCAGGGGAAAATTTTTCTTGATGATTGTTATCCAAAATCCAATCATACAACAAAATAGGCACCAAAAGAGAATTTTGCATATTCATGTTACCCAGTTAACACTATCTTACAGTTTTTGATGATTTGCATTCACTTACTACATTTATTATC
>MU228384.1:3314463-3333732 GCA_018584345.1 Thuja plicata | reverse complement strand
ACTTCATCTTCCGATTTCAAACAGTTTAACGACAATATGCATCCGAATGTGAAAGTTTTTCTCAAAATGTAGAGTTCAATGTCCGTTTAGGCAAAAAAGTGTAACCCACTATTGTGGTATCACCCAACTATTGAGATAGAGGGGTTGGTGCTCCTTGTAGTTGGTGTTTCTAAATAGGGGTTGGTGCTCTTTGGAATAATAAAAAGATATGGGTTCGAGTGTTTTTTCTACCCCAAGAGGGTTTTCCACTCATAAAATTCATAGTGTTATGTGTTCAATTTTGTCTCTCAGTTTGTTCTATTGTTGGTCTATCTCTGTTTCATTTCTCTTTTTCAACCTGCTTAGTTTGTGATTTGATACTTTAGTTCATTTGTCCTTAAATATCTTTTGCACCCTTGTGTTTCAGTTTATAATATGTTTACATGTGGCTAACTCTGCAAAACATGTCAAGTTTAATGTGTAAAATCAACAAAGTGAATCTTAATGATTATTCAGTTTTAGTTGAATGATCATAAATATGCTTTAGTATAATACTATCTCTAAGGATGTTGTTCTCATCAAATGATTTTATTCACTGTCACCTTAAGGTCTAATTGTTGATTGATTATTCATTGATTCAATCTTGTCATTGGAAAGTGATCAAAGATTTTAAATTATTCATTACTTGTTAAAATTGTGTCACTCTGATTCACCCCCCATCTCAGAGTGAATCCACTTCCAACAATAGAGTCCACAAGCATACTAGATAAACATGCCTCTAATAAAATACAATTTCTATTTTTAACATAATATATTTTTTGATTGGTGAAAGCAAGTTTTTAGCCTAGGCCACAATTAGGTGAGGTCACAATCGAGGGACCTCATCCCCAACATTAACAGAACAAGAGCCAAGGCCTACGATGGTAGGCCAGGAAGGACATAGAGTCCATGAGTACATAAGTCCAACGAGAGTTTGATGTACAAACTTGAACACTTGTAAAATAATCGACATAAATTACACAATAGATCACAATTAGCCCGACAAGAATTTGAACATTAATAACACCATCAACAATACGACAACTTAACCATCACACTACAAAATGAACCACATATTTTTAACTTAATATTATTCCAATAATTAAACACCTAAATCTCTTACTATATTTTTTATTTAACATTTTAATTCACACACTATATCATTCTCCCCTACTTTGTAAACATTTAAGTTGAAAAAATCCCTTTGGGCTATATAATCTCGTCTTAGGTACGTTGATAAGTTCACTAAGATGGTAGAAAAAATAGCATCTTTAAAGGCTCTTAACTCCAAACAAGAATAGGTGATTAAGATGCTCACTTAACTATTTAAGTTACAAATCCTATTAATAACTCTATTTTATAAGTAGACGAATAATGAGAGCTACTTGTTTGCCCTAAAATTTAACGTAAAAATGAAGTGTATTGCTTCTTGTAATATTGATAAACATACATTTTGTGGTAATATTAAATATGCAAATTACACTATTAAAAAATACTAGGCCTTGGAAATCTACATGTGTCCAATCATATAAGCTTCAAATATTTCCCAAAATTGCATAGTCAACTTTTCCAAGGATTGTTTCTCTAAAAAGTCTAGAGAAGTCATAAGCAACCAAAATCGAATACATCCAAACCAACTGATTTTAAATACCCGTTAACTTATATGTGAACTTAAATGGTTGGTTTATTAGCGCGTTTGTTTGTCCTCCATAAATAGACTTGTAAGTAAACCGGGGCTGTTGATTGAAATAAATGTATATAAATATAAAATTAATTGAATTAAATATACGAATGTTTAGTTATGATTTTAATATAGATATTTTTCTTTAAATATTAAGAAAATATATTTTAAGTTTGTCTTTTTTTGTGTGAAATTAATTTTCATAAGTGCAAAATCGAATCTAATGAGTGGGTGTGTATATTTAACTTCCAAATCTAATTTGACATCATTATACAAAATAAATCTTGTTCACCTTAAATTTTGTTACCTAAATACATGTTAATGTGTCATGTAATATTTATAAAATGAAATACATCACTCAATTATGCGAAATTTCCATTTACTAAAGTTTTAGCCCACAAATCTTTGAATATTTGAATACTTCCAATCATAACCACATTTTTTTTTTCCATTTTTTAAATAATTGTAACTAAATCATTTGGATGATTCTCCAACCTTATTATCTTTTGCAATACTAACTTTCAAATGTCTACAACAAATAAAATAAATGTGGAACCTTGGGATCAAGAAAAGTAATTGACCTTGAAGCCAATTTTTTTTAAAAATGAATAACACTAATACATGACATCTTAATGTTAAATCTAATTCTAATGACCTTATAAGATAAATCAATGATGACCTAATAGTTTATTTGACTAAGTTGATTCGAAGAACAAATTACATTAACATGTTTATGTACGTGGTTTGGGCTATTTTTGTTTTGATGCTTAGATTGGATCCCATTCCTCAACCCTTGTTGCTATTAAACCATGATTGATGTCATTTCATATGACGCCCTCTCTATATGCAATGAAAAAATACTTCACAAAGACAAAGAAAAGCAAATGGATTAGTACTTGTAAAATCACATCATAACAAAATAAGCATGCTAATTAAACCAATAGTCTAAGCATGCCATCATGTGCTAAATTTGCGCTAGTAACAAATCAACTTAGATTACAAATCATGTACAAAAAATTATTTTATTAATTTCGTAACTGTATTACATTTTGAGTGACAATCAAGAAATTGTGATACTACTATCAGGATTCATCTGTGAAGTTTTTTGAGTCAAACTCATTGACCCATGTTTCATGAGTAGAGGTTAACAAGAACCTGTCTCTCATATCTCTTGTGAAAATGAATGGAACACTTAGCACTCATTGCATCTAGGTTTCACAAAGGTGAAGCATCGAGACTTCTCGGGAGGTCACCCATCGCAGTACTACTTCAACTTGAGCGTGCTTAACAACAGAGTTTACTCCATGGTTAAACTCACTCTTCTTGCACAACCCCATTTACAAAACCTTCAAAAAGTGTTGTGCCTTATGAACCATTCATTAGAAAGACCCTTATGCTCATCAATTGATATGTAGGAGATATTTTCCATAGCAATTCAAATTCTAATATTGCTACCAGGATTCAACTGTGTAGTTTTTTGAGTCAAACTCATTGATCCATGTTTCATGAGTAGTGGTTAACAAGAATCTATCTCTCATGAGAATGAATGGAATAATTAGCACTCATTGCATCTAGGTGATGCTCATAGAGGTTAAGCACCGAGACTTCCCGAGAGGTCACCCATCCCACTACTACTCGAGCTGGAGTAGTACTGGGATGGTGAGCTCCCGAGAAGTCCTGATGCTTCACGTCTGTGAGCATCAACTAGACATAATGAGTGCTAAGTGTTCCATTCATTCTCATGAGAGATAGGTTCTTGTTAACAACTACTCATGAAACATGGGTCAATGAGTTTGACTAAAAAAACTACATTGTTGAACCCTGATAGCAATATCACAATTTGATTTGCTGTGGAAAATATCTCCTACTTATCAAGCGAGAAACTCCTTGCAAAACAAGACTAAAGATATCAATTGGTCTTCATGAGATGAAATTTACCTAATCCATGTAAACAACTCAATTTAAATAATTAGTATAAAAGGTAAGTAGACGAGGAGATAGTATTCACACATCTTTCTCAAGGGTTGTATGACATACAATAAATATAGATAAATTAATTAATTATTTTAGTACCATATCTCTCTTTTCTTTGCACCTATTTGTTGCATAAAGCATCTACACCTACCTACAACTTCTCCAGATCCTCATTTAAAATTGTCCATTGGGGATCAATCTAGGCCTTGAATTAGTGGTATCAGTTTGGTCTATCATTTTGCACGTTTTGTCAAATATGAATAGATCGTGCATGATCCTCGACATTAAACCTCAAGAACTATTCTACTGCATGTCAATTCCTTTAAAGTTTGTGAAAGTAATGAATGATGATCAAAAGAGAAAAATAAAGAAGTGCTCATGGACCAACAAAAATCATGTTCTACTCATATTTAGAAGTTCTTATATATGTGGCTCCATTGATCTTTTTATCAAGTAGACCTTTTCAAAATTGATTCCCTGTAGGTTTCAAGTAAGCCTATACATTCATGTGTTTGGGGGTAAGATTAATTTGATTTTGTAAATAACTAGATATATCAATTAAAATCTTAGTTTTTCATGAATGGCTACCTTGAAAGTTATTTAGAGATCAAGTGGACAATAGGTTTTTATTGAAAAATAGTTTGATATAACCTAGTATTATCCTACAAAGTAATATTAAGATGACTACAACACATACAATAAAATGGAATATTGGAATCAAGAAATTAAATCAATCGTTAATTCAATTTGTAACAAATAAGTAAGTGCTAATATCTAACGAGTTAAACTATTAAATCTAACTCAAGCTACCAAACTGACAATCTAAGAGTAACGAGCTAATGATTAGTATGACTAATGTTGATTCAATGAAAAAATTACACTTGCAAGTTTACCTATATGGTTTAGGATAGGTTGGTTTGTTTGGCATTCAGACTCCCTCATTTCTTTATCCTTGTCACTATCAAACCATGAACAAATCTCTCTCACATGACACCATCTCTATATGCAATGACAAAACACTTTGTAAAAAAATAAAATAATGAAATGGACGTGTTCTTGTAAACAAAAACACATCATAATAAAATAAGATTACTAATTAAAGCACTAATCTAATCATGCCATCATGTACTAAATATGCACTAAAAAGTCAACTAAAATTACCAATAATACCAAAAACAATAATATTTTTTTTGACATTCTATTGCCTTAAAATATTATTAACAATAACTAAATAATAGATTCAATAAAATATTATATTAATAATCACATATTATCACATATACTCGTTATTTGTGTCTAATTTCTCTTAAAATAAAAATTCAAAATACTCAAATTATGTCATGTCTATGTTTATTTTAAATTATTTTTAAAATTCTTAAAGTATTTCTTAAATTAGGAGTCTATTCAAAATTTTTAAGAACTATGAATAATAGCTCTAAACTAATATTCTATTTGAATCCATTTCAACACAATAAGAAGAAGAAGAATAAGACATTTTCAATTCCATGAGGCTAAACATACCTATGGGACAGTCTGCCCAATCAAACAAGCTTTTACAAATCAATCATTTTTCTTTCTATGCAAGTTGTGCCCAATCAAACAAGCTTTTACAAATCAATCATTTATCTTTCTATGCAAGTTGTTAATAAGTATCCCCAGTTTCTCAATAATATGCTCCTTGAATAAATTATGCTAATTATAATGTATTATCAATATAATTTTGTTAACCTAGTAATCAAGAGTCATTTGAAAAAAAGGAATAAAATTTTCTAGTGTGAATACTTATAAAAATGTTGGTATTTTTATATTGCATACAATATTAAGATGAAATATAGACTAATATTAAGATGACTACAACACATAAATAAAATAGAATCACAGAATCAAGAAAAGGATATTATATTACCTTAAACAATATTATTAATAAAACTAAATAATAGATTTAATAAAATATTATATTAATAACCATATACATATACCCATAATTTATGCCTAATTCCTCTTAAAGATAAAATTTCACAATACTCAAATTATGTGTGTCCTTGTTCATTTTAAATTATTTTTAAAATTCTCAGAGTATTTCTTAAATTAGGAGTCTATTCAATTTTTTTAAGAAATATGAATAATAATTCTAAACTAATAATCTATTTGAATTTTTAAGAAGAAGACACTTTCAATTCTAGGAGGCTAAACATAGTCTATAGGATAACTTGGCCAATCAAACAAACTTTTACAAATCTATCATTTTTCTTTTTATTCAAGTTTTTGATAAACCTTCCCAATTTTAATAATCCCCTCCTTGAATAAATTACACTAATTATAATGTATCATTTGTTAACCTGGTAATCAAGGTGGAGTCATTTGAAAAAGGAATACAGTGAATCCTTATAAACAATTATGGAAATAGCAACATTCTAAAAATAGCAGCATTCTAAAAATAGCATCATTCTAAAAATTATGGAAATTGCTGGTTGAGGAGACGTGAACGACAAGCAAGACCCTCTTTTTATGCTCTTTGTGCCCATATGACAATCCAGTTTAGGGCTAGCCCTTTTAAAAAAAATGATAAGTTTGAGAATTGACTAGGTTTCCTTTCAAACTTTCAATTGTTACTCTTGAACTTTTCGATGATTAATTAAATACGATAGTACAGTATTTACAATTTTTTTTTAAAATTAGAGTTGCACATAAGATGCAAATCAAACTCTAGACTCTCACCAATTTTCACCCCCACGGACCATCCCAACGTTCAACTGAAACATCAAACACTTTCAAAATTTCAACTGTAAAAAGGTAAAAATGGAACAGGCGACACATATTCCAGATCCACAGAAATAAATGGCAGGGGGACACTTGGCCTGAAGAATTCAAAGAAAAGAGGACAAAAGGGCAAAAAAAAAAGGTATTGGAGATTGTTGGGTACTGCATGCTTTTATTAAAAGAGTGTCATTCAGACAGGCCCGCAACGCGGACCTTAGGACCCCACCTGTAACCTCCTTCCACCCTAACTTCCACGTACTGTTAAGGACATTAAAGTCCTAAATTGCAGTTAAGCAGTGATTAGAGTTGCATGCATGGGCGGACGTAGGTGGCAACCATGCAGGTTAAATGGACACGGCTAACGACGTCGCTTCACGTTTCTAAGAAAAGACGTTCCACTCCACTCAACAGCCGGCAAGCCGGCGAAAAGAGATGTGACAGGGCCGGGCGATATGTTGGTTTCTTGCCTTTGTTGGATTCACTGATTCGCCTTATTAAGGAGCTACCATGGGACCGACTGTTGGACATTATTCAATGCTGTGCATCTGCTGATCTCGTTTTTTTACGTGACTGTAGCCCATTTTTGCAGCAGCCATGAGGCAGAAAAAAGGTGGTGATAAATTAGCTGCTGGCTCGACCCAGCTAAATGTCAAACGCTCGAGAAAAACCACGGCCCCGAGGGAAAAGTCCACTACCACCAATACCGGCAGTCGGAGCTCCATCTACAGAGGGGTCACTAAGTATATACTGAAAATCTGTGCTCAAACATTGCATAGACATGTAATTTTAGCTGGATCGATTTAAATAGTGCTCTTTCCCTTCTGGTTTTGACCTCAATTTGTTTGTTTGTCTCACTGCACTGACCAAACCAAGCAACAGAGCTGTACAGTGTGTGATTTCTGGGCAAAACAATAGTACAGTTGTGCCCAGAGATTTTGGGTAATGGCTTTCACTGTAAAATGTTGGATCTGTAATGCTTTTCTTTCTCTTCAGGCACAGATGGACTGGTCGATATGAGGCACATCTGTGGGACAAAACGTGCTGGAACGAGTCCAAGAACAAGAAAGGCCGGCAAGGTGAATGCAGACCCACAGTAGCTTGGTATCTTAACTGCATTATGGTTTTATAGAGTAATCAAACAATATCTGGTTGATGAGTAGGGGATGAGATATTACTACTAAGTAATTTTTGAGTCCCACGTTTCATCATAAGAACCCACAAGAAACCCATCACAAGAACCCATCTCTCATCCCATCTCCCATCTTCATCCATCTTTCATCCATCTCTCATACAACCCATTTTTCTCTCATCTCTCATCTCTTATCTCTTATGAGAATGAATGGTTCACCTCGCATGGTACTTCACACCATCACAAGAACCCACAAGAATCGATTTTTTTTCATTTTTCAAGATGGTATTTTGCAACATCACAAGAACCCAGAAGAGCCCATCTCTCATCAATCTACCAATCTCATGATTCATCCTCATCTTCCCCTGATCTCATCCTCTTCTCATCTCTCATGAGAATGAATGGCCTCATCTTCCCCTGATCTCATCCTCTTCTCATCTCTCATGAGAATGAATGGAGAATGAATGGTACACTTATTAAGCCTAGGTCATTCGTCTAGGCCTAGACATATAGGTGATGCTCACAAGGTGAAACATTGGGTTCGAAGGTCACCTATCCCAATACTACTATTGAGTAATCAAGAATTCATGTCTATCTCAGCATTGAGCATTGAGCTTTGGCAGAGGCCACCCATCCCATCCCATCCCATCTGAGTATTACTCCAACTCATCCAACTCAAACAAGGTTAGCATTCAAGTTTTTTAGAGTCAAATGCACTTAGCATCTAGAAAAATCCTTAATCACACAATAAGAACTACTCCAACTCAAACACTCTTAAAAAAAATCCTAGTTTTATAGAGTAATCACACAATAAGGACTGCTCCAACTCAAACACACTTAATATTGTGGAAACTCAAACACACTTAATATTGTGGAAACTCAAGCACACTTGACATTCTTAACATTCTTATTTTTCTAAAGTTAAACAGGTTTAACATTCTAGTTGAATAATCAGACAACATAATAGTACTCCAACTCAAACACTCTTTAACATATTGGTTTTGTTTGTAGAGTAATCAGACAATAGAGTAATCAAACAATAGCTCTTTTAGCTCTTTTGTTTTAGCTCTTTCGTTAGTAACTTGAATCGTGGTTTTGTGTTCAATAACTCTACTCTTAGTGACTTGAATCGTGGTTTTTGTGTTCAATAACTCTACTCTTAGTGACTTGAATTGTGGTTTTGTGTTCAATAGCTATTTTGTTACTGACTTGGATCGTGGTTTTGTGTTTCTGTGCTCATCTTGGCTGTCAACGCGTTGCCAATCACACAGTTTATCTGGGTATGTAGCAATACAACACAACTCTCTATTAGGATCTTGATGGTTTTTTTTTTTTTTCTATGTGGGTATCTAGCAGTGCAATAAATTAGCTGAAATTGTTGAATAAATGGGTTGTGTGGGCACAGGAGCATATGAGGATGAAGAGACCGCAGCACATGCATACGATCTGGCTGCTCTCAAGTATTGGGGTTCGGAAACAACATTAAACTTTCCTGTAAGGAGATCCTTCTCTGTAACAGGATACTTCTTTTGTTTCTATTCTATTTGTCTCTTAATAAAACCCTCTTTCAATGTTTCCACAGTCAAGCACATATGTCAAAGAGCTGGAGGAAATGCAGAACATCTCGAGAGAAGAGTATCTTGCTTCTCTCAGAAGGTAGGCATATTCTCTACCAGAATAACAATAAAATCTGCTAATCACTGATATGGGCTGGGAGAGGGACAACATAATACTCCTAACTAACCCCAATTTCTTCTGCAGGAGGAGCAGCGGTTTTTCAAGGGGTGTCTCAAAATATCGTGGTGTTGCCAGGTAAGCATTTTACATGACAATCAATAAATTGTCTGTTGATGAAGCTTATATTATATTAATACACACATTATTGTGAAGCAGACACCATCAGAATGGGCGTTGGGAGGCTAGAATTGGCAGAGTATTTGGTAACAAATACCTTTACCTAGGAACATACAGTAAGTGCAAGTGCATCACAAAAAATGATCCCTCACAAATTGTATTTCGAGTTTGCAAAGTGGGTTCAAAAGTTTTTCTTTTTATACTGATGTGGGAAATGTGAAAGTACAGGTACAGAGGAGGAAGCAGCTGCTGCATATGACATGGCTGCAATAGAATACAGAGGACTAAACGCTGTTACAAACTTCGATCTGAGCCATTACATCACATATCTCCGGCCAGGCCAGAACTTCATCATACCCAACACATCATCACCTTCACCAACGGAGACTCAAAATGATGATGGCAACATGAATGATAGCCTGCAGGCAATTCCTGAAACAATAAGCTCATCTCCATCTGCTTCAACGGCTGTGGAGCTTCTGTTTCAATCGAACAAATTTAAAGAGATGCTGGAGAGAAATTCTGGTTTGGGATTCCAAAGGGATCAGGCTGAGACATCTGAAGGGAAACAGGACTCTTCAGGCTACTCGGATGAATTTGACTTTCTGTTTGAGCCCTCGGACATACTGAATGTCCAGTCTGATCAAGAGATGAGCTGTCTTGGTGAGATGTCAGGGAACAATAGTATGGACATATTTCATGGCATTCAGGGAGATATGCAAATTCAAATCCCAGTTAGTTTGCAGATGTGTAGCAGCGAGCTTGAACTGGACACTGAAGATTCCCTTGTGCAGGACTGCCCAACAATGATCAGCACTTACTTTTGATCACCATCCATTGACTGTGTGGGTTACAACCCAAGAGCTCTTACCATCTTAACTTGAGAAGAGTAAATACAAGCGGATGTTTTGTCTTTACGTTTGTGTCTAATTTAATAATCAAAGCTATGAAGCGTCTTGGTCTTCAAGCATGAAAACCTTATCATGAAACGAGGAGGTCAGCTGATTTAAGAAAGGAAAACGATTTTATCTTTATCTTTACATCGCCTTCATTTCTTGTCTTTTTTGGGTGAGTTCCACCTGCTGGGTAGTTAAATGGGTCGCGGTGTTTCATTGTTTTGTTAGTTAATCTTGATTGCTGTAGTTTTATACAAGGGTAAATAGAAAATTATGAAAAAATAAGTTTCATTATCATAGGAAGCAACATGTGTTTTTTAAAATCTACAATTCCTCTATAATGATGGAAATTGACCAACTAATTGTGAACCTAATCAAGTTCAATCAATAGAGCACTTACAAAATTTAACCAACTTCATATGAATAGAGCACTTACAATATCTAACCAACTTCATATCAATAGAGCACTTCCTCATGAATATATAAATGTTGCCCCATTTTTCCCACTTTTCTCATCCGTATGAAAAAAATGGTTTAAGTCAAGCTTTTTCATCTTTTAAATTTTTCATTTTAGTTCATTTTGTCACTTGTCAGAATTGAAGTATGGTTCTTGAACTTGTATCGGAGTTCAACCTTGTCATTTGAACTAGCCTTTCTTTAGTTTTCCCCTGTCATTTGAACTATCCTTTCTTTAGTTTTCCCCATAAACTTCTTCTAGTCGGTCTCTTCTCTCATCAAGTCGAAGCCAAAGTTGTATTTTGTTGTCTTTGAAATCAAGCTTCCAAATTAATAACCACTTCTGGAAGTTTTGTCAGAATTCGAAGAAAGAAATGGAACCCACAGAGGATCAAAGGAAGACAAACTAGTTCATAAAGTAAGATTAACGGAAAGAAGACTTTGTTCCAGAAGTATTTTCAAAACCCGACAAAGTAGATGGAAATAGCAAAAGATCAAAAGAGGTTTTGAAGGCACACAAAACAAAGAAAGGCAATAAGAAGACCAAGTGCTAGAACAACCGTTGGAATCTGACAAGCTCAATGGAACTTTACAAGTACAAAGGAAAAACAACTCATATTGTGATGCAGGAGCATCTTAGGATTCTTGGCAATCCTGTGTCAACCCAAAATATGTGTTTACTTTGGAGTTTGGTAGCTTGGAGGAGTCCTCTACGGTGTGTTTTGGTTTCCTGTTTGCTCGGCTCTTGTTGTTCGGCATGCTTGCCGAGTTGCTCGGTCTTACTTGTCGAGTTATTCTGTTGCTCAGCATTGCTTGGGGAAGCTCGGCCACTTCTGTTGCTTAGCTTTCTTGGTAGTCTAGTGCTCGACAGTTGGGCTGGTCAACTGTGTCTTATTTGGAGGCCGACTTGCTGGACAACTTTGCATTTAATAATTGTATTGGGAGGCCGACTTGGTCCTGGGGTTTTAATTAATTTTATTTGCAAGGCCGACTTGTGGCTTGCTTAGTATTTATAGGGGGTTTGAGTATTTTGTTGAGGTAGTTCGTTGGTGTGAAAAGGAAGACTGTATTTTGGTAGAAGAGCAGCCTGTTGTTGTGATCTGTTGCAGAGCTAGAGTTGAGGCTTAGAAACAAGGAGATTGGTTGGAAGCCTGTGTGCACAAGTTCAGATCTTCCTGTAGGTTTCTACCAAATTGCTGTAACTTGTTGTTGCAGATCTGACTAGCTAGGGTTAGGGTTGAGTTGGATGTTGAGGGATCTTACATAACTGTTATTTGTTTTGTAATTGGCCGTAATCAGGAAGGCCTTACAACCTGACATGTTGCAATAAATTGAGTGTTAATTCCATTCTCTGTTATTTGTTGTTGTTGTTATTTCCGTTTTGTTGTTTTGATTGTTGGCTGCAAGTTTGGACAGTCCATTCTTGGATTCTCCGAGCTTGACTGCATCAAGTGGTATTAAAGCCGCTAGTTCATTTCTTATGGTTTTGATCTGGTTCATTGCTTAGGGTTTTCGAAGATCTGGAGAGATTCCTCCGAGAAGATTGGACCCTAGAGCAATTGCAGATCTTTCAGAAGAAGTAGAGGCAAGGATGACAGAAATATTTAGATCTGAGATGGTGGCCATGAAGAATGAAATTACGGAGGGTATTAGAAATGTTGGATTACATAGAGGTCCTAGAATGGATGATGGTTATGAAGAAGCTGCTGGATCTAGTGGAGATGACAGAATTGATCGGATGACGAGATTTGGAGGAGGTAGATATGGTCAGTTGCAGAGATCTGAAGCTCGGTTAAGTACAAATTATCGAATGGAGGTTTCCAATTTCTCAGGCACATTAAAACCCGAGGATCTGATTGATTGGATCGGTGAGTTGGAAGATTACTTTGAGCTGGAAGATATTGAAGATCCGCTTAAAGTGAGGTTGGCTTAGACTAAGTTGAAAGGGCATGCTTCTCTATGGTGGAAAGAATTGCAGAGGGACCAAGAAGAAGGCAAGATGAAGATCAATCGGTGGAGGATGATGGTGGCGAAGCTAAAAGCTAGCTTCATCCCTACTGACTATGAACTTGAGCTATTTAAGAAATTGCAGAATCTGAAACTGAAGGAGATGACTGTGGAAGATTATACCAAAGTATTCTACAAGTTGACTATTCGATTTGGACATAGAGAACTTCCTAAGGAAAAGGTGGCAATGTATGTAAATGGTTTGAAATTCAATATCCAGGATGAGATTGGTATGCTAAAGATTGACTCTGTAGAGGATGCTTATCAGTATGCACTAAAGGCAGAGGAGAAGTTGAAGAGAAGACACTATGGTAATTCCCGAGGGAAAGAGAAGCAAGAAAAAGCAGTGAAAGATAAACCAAGAGTTGAGGAGGAACCAAAACCTGTTGAGCCAAGGAGAAGAACAAATAGAAGTGTATTTAGAGGTACTTGTTACAATTGTGGGGAAGAATGACACCCATCTTATGAATGTCCCCATGCAGATAAGAAAGTTAGTAGTCACAAAAATGATGTGGTGAATGAGGTTGTTGAGAATGAACTTGAAGGGGAGAATGTGAATCTTTTTCTTAGGAGGAATATGTTGTCCTCAAAGAAAATTGATTCTTGTCAGAGAAGAAATCTATTCAGAACCTGATGTAAGTGCAAAGATAAGGTCTGTAGTGTCATAATTGATGGTGGCAGTTTTGAGAACTTTGTTTTAGAAGAGATGGTTAGTAAGTTAAAATTGGAAAGAAGAAGACATCCTAATCCTTATCAGATTAGTTGGATACAAGATGTGTCTAAAGTAAGGGTTGAGGAACAATATCTTGTTAATTTTAAGATTGGGTCTTATTATGATGAGATATTATGTGATGTATTACCTATGGATGCTTGTCACTTGTTGCTTGGTAGACCTTGGCAGCATGACTGACATGCTATGTTTGATGTTCGTGCAAATACCTATGTGGTGAGGCAGGATGGATCCATGCATAAGCTGCTACCTTTGCAGTAATCAGGGGCTAAGGTATGTGGAGTTATCAAATCTTGTCTGAATGACAGTGACAAACCTGAGAAGAAGAGAGTTGACAAACCTATCCTAGTGGGTGAAAGGAAGGACAAGCTAAAAGAGAAAGAGAATGATATCTCTTAGGAGCTTATAGAAATAAAGAAACATATAACATATTTGACGAAGGTGGTGCAACAGGTAGTGACACTTGTGACACACAGAGATGGAGAAGACCCCAAGTTGATTAGTCAGTCAGGTGAAGTGGATCGGTGTTAGCTGCTATTAGTTGCAAGCAAAAAATATGAGAGAAGTACAGAAGATGTGTTAGATGAGACAATGAACAGAGTGAAGAAAGCATGGAATGAAGGACAAGAGGAGATATGGGTTAAGAACAAGTATGGAGTACCTGTTCTGATTCCCTTCATATTTTCATGATTTCCTTTATGGGAACATCTTCTTTTACCTGGGGTGTCTGATGCAGGAGCATCCTAGGATTCTTGGAAATCATGTGTCAACCAAAAATATGTATTTATTTTGGAGTTTGGTAGCTTGGAGGAGTCCTCTGCGGTGTGTTTTGGTTTCCTGTTTGCTTGGCTCTTGTTGCTCGACATGCTTGCTGAGTTGCTCAGTCTTACTTGCCAAGTTGTTCTGCTACTTAGCATTTCTTGGGGAAGCTTGGCCATGTCTGTTGCTCAACTTTCTTGACAGTCTAGTGCTCGGAAGTTGGGCTGTCCGACTGTGTCTTATTTGGAGGCCGAATTGCTGGACAACTTTGCATTTAATATTTGTATTGAGAGGCCGAATTGGTCTTGGGATTTTAATTAATTTTATTTGCAAGGCCGACTTGTGGCTTGCTTAGTATTTATAGGGGGTTTGAGTATTTTGTTGAGGTAGTTTGTTGGTGTGAAAATGAAGACTGTATTTTGGCAGAAGAGCAGCTTGTTGTTGCGATCTGTTGTAGAGATAGAGTTGAGGCTTAGAAACAAGGAGATTTCTTGGAGGCCTGTGTGCACAAGTTAAGATCTTCCTGTAGGTTTCTACTAGATTCCTATAACCTATTGTTGCAGATCTAACTAGCTAGGGTTAGGGTTGAGTTGGATGTTGAGGGATCTTACAGAACTGTTATTTGTTTTGTAATTGGCCGTAACTGGGAAGGCCTTACAGCCTGGCATGTTGCAATAAATTGAGTGTTGATTCCATTCTCTATTATTTGTTGTTGTTGTTATTTTTGCTGTGTTGTTTTGGTTGTTGGCTGCAAGTTTGGACAATCCATTCTTGGATTCTCCGAGCTTGACTGCATCATATTGAAGTTTCCAATATGACTTTCAAAGTCCGAGCACTTCCTCATGAATGCATAAATTTTGCCCCATTTTTCCCACTGTAAAGAAAAAATGGTCTAAGTCAAGCTTTTTCATCTTTAAATTTCCCATATTAGTTCATTTTTTTGTTTGTCAGAATTTAAGTATGGCTCTGTAACTTGTATCAGAATTCGATCCCGTCATTGGAACTAGCCTTTCTTTAGTTTTCCCGTAAACTTCTTCTAGTTGGTTTCATCTCTCATCAAGTCCAGGCATAATTTGTATTTTGTTCTCATTGAAATTGAGCTTCAGAATTAATAACCACTTCCGGAAGCGTTGTCAAAATTCAAAGAAAGAAATAGAACCCATAGAGGGTCAAAGGAAGACAAACTAGTTCATAAAGTAAGCTTAGTGGAAAGAAGAATTTGTTCCAGAAGTATTGCCAGAACCCAACAAAGGAGATGGAACTAGAAAAAGATCAAAAGAGGTTTTGAAGGCATGCAAAATAGAGAAAGGAAAAAAGAAGACCAAGTGCTGGAACAACCTTCAAAATCCGACAAGCTCAATGGAACTTTACAAGTACAAAGGGAAAATAACCCATATTGAAGTTTCCAATATGACTTTCGGAGTCCGACTACATAATATGAACAAGTCAATCAAAGAGAAGAAAGGAAGGCATGAAAGGTGAAGATAAAAGTTAAAATATTCGGAGGGGTGGTCCCACAATAGTGTGTCCCACTTTTTTGAAGATCTTGATTTTTTCTAAAATTACACATTTTTAAGAAAAATGATGATTTAAGCCTTGAGAGATTGCATTTGAAGGAGTAAATTGAAAATGGTTAGATAAAAGCCTCTTGGATCAAAATCTCATTGGTATAATATCTCTACTCCCCACTCGCACCTATAATCAAGTCTCCTTTGCACCCATCAAAATGCTGGCAAAAAATTACTTTAACATTTTACTTTTTGTGGGATTAAATAAATTCATTTGACAAACCCAAATACAGGATGATAGTACTTAGAGAAAGCTTTCCAATGATTATGATTTTTTATATATTGATTTTATTATGACTTTTCTTTTTATGTTTTACTACACATAGGTTGTATGACCATTTAACGACTTCTCTATTCAATGCTTCTGGAAAAATAGTAAATTAGGAGAAAAAAATTATGACAAATATCTAGGAAATGGGTATTTATGTTACCTTTCTATCAAAAAAGAAAAAAAAATGAATTTTGATATATATTGATAGAGTTAGAGTGATCGAAGTGAACCTATGTCTAAATTAAAGTTAATGCCACTTCATAACTAAATAAACTATAAAATATTCAACCAGATTGAATGAAACTAATTGTATTATCTAGATATTTGTGTTACAAACCAAAATTGAAAATAATTACGTTCTTATCAATTTTATAAAAAAAAAGTTATGTTGATCAAAGTGAGTGTCACTCCTGAAAAATGCTGATTTTTCAGGCAAACAATTTTTGAAGGAGAAGGAAACATTGATACAAATAAATTCTAATTTAATAAAAAATATATCTATTTATAAACTAGAAACAAAATGCTAAAAGTCACTAGTTTACATCATCTTCAAATTCTTAATGTTTTTACAACAATATGTTTCTGAATGCGAAATTTTTTTTTAGAATGTTCGTTTCAGTGTCAAAGTTGCCCAAAAAGTGGGACACAGTATTGTGGGATCGGAGGTTGATTATAGTTCAAGAACTATCATCGGAATCCAAAGGTTGAACCAGAATAGTTAAAGATAAAGAAAATACCATCTCTCAAAGCTAGTGAAAGTAAAAGAGAGGAGATAAAAGAGACTTCAAGAACAAGAGTTGGAATGCGAAGCTAAAGGTGGAACTAGAATAAAAGGAAAGATGAACTAAGTTATATTACCATTCTGAGGTTCCACCCACAACTATCATTTTCAATGATATTTTAAAAGTCACAATTTTTTTTAAATCAAAAGGGGCTGACATATTCCAATCGCCCAAAAGTAAATGGATCATTTAATTTGAAAAGACTGACATTAATGGCACAAAATGAGAAAATTACTGGCTTTCCATTAAAAGATTTGAGAATGCAATTCCCTTAATCATTCGGTCAAGCTAGAAGTGAAGGTGAAGAAAGGGCATCAAAGTTCTCAGTTTACAGCTAACGACAACTGATTTCTAGTGAGTTAATTTTTTCTAAACTACTTTCTCTATTTAGAATTCGATCAAGTTATTGAATTATTGTTATTTCAAAGCAATCATGAGGTACAAGCATCTTGGGTATGATCATTTAAATGGGCTAGAATGTGCATTGAGTGAAATTGGGGACACAAAATTGGGTCAAGTGAATTTGAAAGAATTCTGGAATAGAATCAAACAACCCAATAGACATCCAATTACACCGAAGTTGGTTGAGAGGGGATTGGTAGAAGCCATCGCTTTCCCGTTGCAATTCAATGTGTATATTTGATTATGGAATCCATAAACTGATATGACCCGAATACAAGAGAAATCAAGACACATGACGAAAGAGTCATCGTCACCCTCGATATGAATACCATACAAAATTTCTTTCGGCTACCAGGGATGAATAGACACATTGGGATTTCACTTCCTCCTAGATGGAGTTTAGTTTGAAAAGGGGAGTAAACGGAATGAAAATTGCTAAGAATTGGTTTTACCCACCGAGGAAAGGTCAGTCAAAATTTCCCAAAGCTATCATTCATACATCTGTTAAAGGATAAATTTATGAAATAATTGTGTTATTACATAGATTGAGGGGAGATGAAGACACAATTACCCTAGATGAGTGGATGTTTTATTTTGTTCAAGTGATTTGTGCTAAGTCTGGTTAGATAGACTGGGCTAGGAGTATTAGTCATTGAATTCGCAAGTTAATTAACCAATTGCCCTTGAATAGATTTTTCAACATGTCATCATATTTGGTTTACACCCTAGCATGTGCTCAGTTTGGAGCATGTGGAGGAGTTTGATGAAAATATTCAAATCTACGATTTCTACCCTAGCTTGCAATTGCACCAAATCTACGCCAATTTCTGCAAGGTGAATGATGTGTTTAACATGAAGTTGGTTCGGGAACTGTAAGGGTGCCTTGAAAGAAGAATCTCCCCTGAAGCTTCTGCCCTAACTGAAGGGTAAGTGCACAAAGATGGGGGACCAAAAAGGGGGTAAAAGATGCCACTTTTTTCCTGAAATCAGCAAACTCTGAACATCAACGAGAAATTGAGGATAGTTACATGCAAAATTTCAAAATGTGACAAAAACAAGAGTTGTTGTACTCTAAATCTAGTTTCTAAACTACTAATTTATTTTAGAAATGGTGGATATTAAGGCCCTCAAAAAGGGGGAGCACAAAAAGTGGTCGTATTTTTTGTGAAAAAAATATAACATAGCGTCTAGTGTGCTCCCCCTAAAATGTTAACTTTTTTTAAAATAAAATTGAATCACTCCTGTGAGAAATTAGCTAACACCACCTAGTTTATCCTGGATTTTTCTACTAATTTTTTGATGAAAGTATGATTTTTTGTGATTTTCCGAAGTGGACACATCCTGAAAATGTGAAATTTATGTGTGCTCCCCCTAGAAATAATTGAAAACTAATAAAAAATTAAAACTTATTTTTTTTTAAAAGTGTGTAGAATGGAGTCTAGTTTCTGAAAATGTAATTTGTTTCAAAATTTGATGAACGAGCCAAAATCTAAGACCAAATGAATACACGGTTTTTGACAAAAATTGGACATACTTACAAAATAAATTAGAGATGAAAAGCTTAACATAATGAGAAATCAAAATAAATTATATGGTTAGATAGCTAATAGAGAGATCTAAAATATCATGTCATTTGATTTTATCATTATTGAACCACGGGCAAACCTAATGGGGAGCAGACAAGAAAAAATGTTTTTTTTGTAGGTTTGCCAGAAAACACATCGTAGGCATGTTTGAATCCTCCAAGCCTTTGGGTTGGATCTCCAAGGAAAATCCAAGCCTTAGGCTTGGTAAATTTCAATGTGGTTAAAAGCATGCTAGCACTATGTAAATTTATGGTTTACATAGAGTGCACTCGCTATAATACATACACACTATAACACGTACGCACTATAGCGTGCACACACTATAGTGTGCATGCGCTATGTAAACCATAACATAATCCTTGAGAGAGAGAGAGAGAGAGAGTTCCAAAGGTGTGT
>MU228384.1:3292940-3314354 GCA_018584345.1 Thuja plicata | reverse complement strand
TAGAGAGAGAGAGAGAGAGAGAGAGAGAGAGAGAGAGAGAGAGAGAATCTTAGGGGTCCTAAGGGATGTTAAGGGGTCCTAAGACATAGTAATGTGTCCTATGACCCATTAAGACTCCGTAATGTATACTAGGACCCCTAATATGTAATATTAGGGTTCCTAATGGGTACTAAGGTGTCTTAATGGGTTCTAACACCCATTAATACATCATACGACCCCTTAAGAAGCCTAAGAGTACATCTTATGAGTCTTATGGGGTCGTAAAACACATTAATATGTCTTATGACCCCTTAAGACACCTTAAGGTATACTAGGACCCCTAAGATGTATTCTTAGGGTTCCTAAGGGGTCGTAAGGTGTCATAAGCGGTCTGGTACCCATTAATGGGTTCTACAACCCCTTATGACACTTTATGACCCATTAGGATGCCTAAGAGTACATATTAGGGCTCGTAAGGGGTTTTATGATGTCCTAAGACATAGTAATATGTCCTATGACCCCTTAAGACCCGTTAATATGGACTAGGAACCCTAAGATGTATTCTTAGGGTTCCTAAGGGGTTGTAAGGTTTCTCAAGAGGTCCTAGGACACATTAATGCATCTTACGAGCACTTATGACCCCTTAGGAAGCCTAAGAGTACATATTAAGGGTTGTGAGGTGTCTTAAGGGGTCCTAGGACCCATTAATATGTCCTTCAACCCCTTATGACTCTTACAACTCCTTAAGAATCCTAAGAGTACATCTTAGAGTTTGTAAGGTGTCTTAAGGCTCGTACAAGGACCCATTAATGTGTCCTACAACCCCTTATGACCCCATACGACCCCTTAGGAAGCTTAAGCATATATCTTAGGGGTAGTAAGGGGTCTTATGGTGTCCTAAGACACATTAATGTGTCATATGATCCCTTACGACCCCTAAGACTCTCTCTCTCTCTCTCTCTCACACACACACACACACACACACACACACACCTTCTTAAGGGGTTGTAAGTGGTCTAAGGGGTCCTAGGACACATTAATGTGTCATAGGACACCTTAAAAACCCTTGTGACCCTTAAGATGTAGAGAGAGAGGTATTCAAGGGTCCTAAAGTTTCAGAAGGGGTCCTAGGACACATTAATTTGTGTCTTAGGACACCTTTTGACCCTTAGGAAACCTTAGGACCCCTTACCATTCATTAGTGTATGGTAAGGGGTCATAGGACACATTAATGTGTCTTAGGACCCCTTAACAACCCTTACGACCCCTAAGGTGTAGAGAGAGGGGTCTTCATGGGTTGTAAGGGGTGATAAGGGGTCCTAGGACACATTAATATGTCCTACAACTCCTTATGACCCCTTAGGACACCTTACGACCCCTTATCATACATCTTAGGGATCTTAAAGTGTCTTAAGGGGTCATAAGGGGTTCTAGGACACATTACTGTGTCCTAGAACACCTTAAGACGTCTTACGATATCTTATCATACATTAGTATATGGTAAGGGGTCTTAGGATGTAGTGATGTGCTCTATGTCAAGTTAACAACCCTTATGACACCTAAAATGTAGAGAGAGGATTCCTAAAGGTTACTAAGGGGTCATTAGGGGTCCTACGACCCCTTATGACCCATTTACATAAATATTAGGCATGATAAAGGGTTAGAAGGGGTTCTAGGACAAATTAAGGTGTCATATGACCCCTTATGACCCGTTACCATACATTAGTGTATGGTAAGGGGTCATAAGGGGTATTAAAGGGTCCTACAACACAGTAATGTGTCCTAGGGTCCCTTAAGACCACTGAGCAACCCTTAGGACCTCTTAAAATTCATTATCTTATTGTAAGTGGTTGTAAGGGGTCTTCAGGGGTCCTACAACATAGTAGTATGTCCTACAACCCCTTAAGGCCATTAACGACCCCTTAGCACCCCTTACCATTCATTAGTGTATGGTAAGGTTTTCTAAGGGGTTGTAAGGGGTCTAAGAAGTCCTACGACACATTACAAACCCTTACAACCCCTAAGATTTAGAGAGAGGAGTCCTCGAGGGTCCTAAGGAGTCATAAGGGGTCCTAATGTGTCCTAGGATCCCTTATGACCTCTTAGGACCCCTTATCATACATATTAGGTGTCTTAATAGTTTAAAAGGGGCCATGAAGGGTCCTAGTATACATTAATGTGTATTAGGACCCCTTAAGACCCCTTACCATTCATTAATGTATAGTAAGGGGTCCTAAGGTGTTGTAAGGGGTCTAAGGGATCCTAGGAGAATGTGTCCTAAGACCCATTAAAAATCCTAATACCCCTAAGATGTAGAGAGATGGGTCCTGAGGGGTCATAAGGGGTGCTACAACACATTAATTTTTCCTAGGATCCCTTAGGACCCCTTACCATGCATCTTAGGGGTCCTAAAGGGCTGTAAGGGGTCATAAGGGGTCCTAAGACACATTAAATAGTGTATGTTAAGGGGTCTTAGGACACATTAATGTATCCTAGGACCCCTTGAAAATCCTTATGACCCTTAAGGTGTAGAGAGAGGGGTCTTAAGGGGTCATAATGGGTCCTCACCTTTTCTCTCTCTAAAGAGTCCTATGACTATTAATGTGTTCTAAGGGGTTATAATGGGTCTTAATGTGCTATAATGGGCCTTAATGGATCCTAAGGGATCATAATGGTCCTAAGGGTTCCTAGGACCACTTATAACCCATTAGAACCCCTTAGGAAACATTAGGACACATTAGAGCACATTAGTGTGTCCTACAATGGTTAATGAATTTGAAGGGGTCCTAAGAGGTCCTAATGTGTTGTAAGAGATCCTAATGGGTCCTAATGTGTCCCAAGGGGTTGTAATGGTTCCTAAAGGGTTTTAGGACCACTTAGGACCCATTATGACCCCTTATGATACATTAGAACCACTTAGAACTCTAAAGAGTGTCCTACAGTGATTAATGCTCTCTCTCTCTAATGGATCCTATGACTATTAATGTGTTCTAAGGGGTCCTAATGAGTCCTAATGTGTCCTAATGTGTCCTAATGGTTCTTAATGGGTCGTAATGGGTCTTAAGGGTTCCTAGGACCACTTAGAACCCATTAAAACCCCTTATGAAACACTAGTACACATTAGATCCCATTAGTGTGTCCTATGATGATTAATATATTATAAGAGGTCTTAAGAGGCCCTAATGTGTCCTAAGGGGTCGTAATGGGTCCTAAGGGGACCTAGGACCACTTAGGACCCATTATGACCCCTTATGATACATTAAAACCACTTAGAACCCTAAAGAGTGTCCTTAATCAAGTCAAGGGCTTAAGGTTATAATCAATAGTCCATTGAGAATCATGTTGAAGATAATATATTGATTCCTAAAATTTGGCTAAGTCTGAAATTTCCTAAAAACCCTCAAAATCTAGAATCTTTATCTTAACTCCTATGAAGCTGAAACCACTCTCAAACATCCTAAAAGTATATACATAAAATGTAACTTAAGTATAAGAAAGGAAGAGTATCTTATACTTAAATGTTACATTTTATGTATTGAACTAGTGTTGTAATTGGTTAGGTAGGGTCTATTAGGCTTTCTTCCTCCCTCCCTTAAGCCTTTTCATAATGTTACATAGTGCGTGCTATAGTGCACACACATTATTAGATTTTGATTGCCCAAGCCTTAGGCTCAGCCAATCAAATCCATAGCGCGTATGCCCTATTTCTTTTGGGGGACCAAAACAAATTTTGGAACCTTTTTGGTCCCCTATCTTCGTGCATATACCCTGAAACATACGACAACTCTTTTATTCAATTTTTGACATTCACTTGTATTATAATTGGTGCCTTTGTTGATTTCTTGTGGAAGCTACCTCGTTATGCTGATGATAAAATCATCATGGCAGAGTTACGTAGACAGAGTCGTGAAGTGAACAAGAGATGTGTAGAAAGGCAATCTTCCATTCCTTTCCCCATTTCACTAGGGGTGTACACATGCTCTTCTACCTCAAATGCAATTAATGTTGCTAAGGCAACTATCATGTACACAATGGAAACTTATGATGTTATAAGGCCTTATTTTTATCCAAATATTTTTTTCAAGGATAATTTATAGTTGGGACCTCCCTAAATCCATTTTCCCACCATTGAAGATTTATGGTATAATTATATGAATGAATTTGAGGCAAGGAGGGGGTCATGGTCTCGATTAAGTGTGAACCAAATTAAGGCCTTTAAAATTAATTTTGATGTTCAAGGAATTGTGGAAGATGAATAAGATGTTGTAGATCCTAGATATTATGTAAGGGTGTGAGGAAGTCCATTAGAACCCATAAATTGGGATATGCTTAAGTTGGATGACTTATATGTCAAGACTGCCCAAGTTCTAAAGAGAACTAAAAATTGGTTAGCAAAAGTGAGAGGGGGAACACATGACACAACCCCCATCTGGTACTTTAGTAGCTACACAAAGTTTAGTAGCCCCACCTACTAAGGTTGCTTCCACTACTTATATTTCAATAGTTTATTTAACTGGAGCCCCTGGGGGAGACGCTGATGGGGAACCTCCAAAGAAGCCTACAAAAATCCTCCGTAATTGTGGAGATGAGCCTCTACCTAATATTGGTCTTGACGTAGATAATGCATCTCTTGATCAACCAGATGGTACACATGTTGGGCAGTCAGAGAGCACTCAACTAGAATAATCAAGGCATAGAAACAAGATGGCCCCGATACCACAACACCCACCCAGTTTGACATAGACAAAGGGAAGATTATAGCACAAGAACTTAGAAGCCTTCTGTTGATCAAAGTAAGGTGTTAAATTTTAGGCATTTTTAACCCAGACACCTAGCACCACCACTCCTCCGATGAAGAGGACTCACTTTTTCTCTAGATTATTTGAAGTCAACATCTAGTGTTTTGGCTACCCCACATGGCTACAGGAGAGTATATCTATAAGAAAAAGAAGAGGAAGGAAGATACATGTCCGTCCAAGGATGCAATTACACAAATCTTGCAGAACATTCCCACTCTAAAAGCCAAAAACCTGAAAAAAAAATTCTCGATTAGTAGAAGATGAGAAACCTAGGCACATCTTCTTGGAACTAGCACAACTGGCAGAAGATAAGGATCTTGACTTTGTTAGTATTGATTCTTATAATGTTAGAATAATTTATACCGGTGATTCTAAGTTTGAAAAAGATGTGAGCATTTGGCAGTTTTCAAACCAACTGATACACAAGAGAATTGAGAAGACTAAACTTGATAAAGATCAATTGAAGGTGATGGTTGAGTTGTTGTCTAAGAGTCTCTGGTCATTATTAGCCCCTCTCTTTTCTCAACTATCTAACTCTTCACATACCATTCTGGATCCTACCATAGATCAAAACAAATAGTTGATTACTCAACTACAGGTATATGGTCTATGTGGAAAGGTAACCCAAGAATGATTTGTCAATTTAAAGATCAGGGGCCTTCCATTTATTGACAGATTGAGCAAGTCCCATGATGCTTTGATTCTGGCTAGAAACACAATGCTTCCAGAAATTAGAGTGGCCAAGTTAGAAGACAACACACACAAACAAAATATGAAGATGATCAAAGAGATCATTGATATGAAAATCCCCATCACTTTCAATCTAGGTTTTCTTAAGTTAGAAAAACAACCCGTGCAAAGATGGATGTTCAACACGAGATATAAGTGTGAGTGTGTGGTCACCATTGTGAAAAATATAAAGAAGCTTTTGGAAGAAGCGAAGGAGATGATAGATCAAGAAATAAGCTATTTTAGAGATATTGGTTGTGATCTCCAACAAAAGGAAAACTATGGAGTAATTTCCATAGATGGACTTAAAGACCAGTACCGACAGAACATTGATACTATCACTAGTCCTCATACTTTTTATAAAGAAGAATATGAAAAATTGGTCAAAATCAAAATTACCTAGGTATGGTGCAGGAATCACTACAAAAAACTCAATGCTAAAGCTAAAGAGGTTAAAGAGAAAACTATATACTGGACTATCTACGATACAAATGTTACCGTGCCAAAGTTCAATGACATCATAGAAGCGATAAACACTTTACAAGGGTACAAAGAAGCTGCAACTCCTTGAAAATGTCAACTTATATTTAATTTTAGTTTTATGATTATCTGGTAGCATTCAAAGGGTCTCAATTTTGAAGGACTTAAGCTAAAGAACAAGATGTATAAGAGAGACACACTGAAGCTGAACAAGGATAAATTATCAACATGGAAAATTAGAATGAGACTATACCTATCAGACATTGGAGATAACATTGCAGATTATCTGGATAATGAATTCATTCTACCTACTGGACCTTTGACTATCAATCAGATGAAAGAGAAACATGAACACAACCTTATAATGGTGGAGATTGCTTGTTCACTTACTGATTCTAAATATGAGGATATCAAGACATGTACAACTGCCAAGCATATGTGGGACAATCTTACAGTAGTTTATGGAGGAAATGCAAATGTACTGAAAGCTAAAGCTAAAAGTCTCCAAGGAAAATTTGATAATATGAGAATGAAGGAAGGAGAGAACATAACACAGTACAATACCTGACTTAAGGAAGTTGTGAATGTTATTCAAGGATCTGGTGGAATTATTGATGAAGAAAATATTATGAGTAAGATTATTAGAACATTATTGCCTATTTATTCTATAAGAGTTTCTGCAATACATGAAATGAGAAGCAGCTGGAAATAATATTACTGTTGATAGTCTTGTTGGAAGATTGATTTCTTTTGAGCTGAATAACTTTGACAATAGTGTTGTACCTTCTATGGAATCCAAATTTATGTCTACTTTGAAAATTGGTAAATCTAGTGGAAAACACATAATCAGAAATAACAATGACATTGATAGTGATGATAAGGAACTTGATGAACTTGAAGCTTTAATCATTAGAAGATTGCACAAAGTTAAAGGAAGATATAAAGGTAAACTACCTTTGATTTGTTTTAACTATCAAGAGATTGGCCATTTTGCTGCAAGATGCCCTAATAGAAAGAAGGATGAAAGAATTGATAGATATAATGACATAAAGGATGACCAAGACTAAAGAAACAATCGATGGTATGACAGAAGAGATAACCAAGATTACAAAGATAAAGGCAAGAAGGCTTGTTACTAGTGCAGGAGCACCTTAAGGTCTTATGAAGATATTCAAACATTTTGGCTTGTAGGTGGTTCTAGCCAACCACCAAGGTAATATGGAATAAGGATAATGTCCCATGTTAGTGTGGTGTGAGTGTGTAAGTAGGAGTAGTTAGTCATGTCTTTGTTTTGATCAAATAGGCTATAGGGATTAGGTCCTAAGAAAGTCAAAGATGGTCAAACTTTGAACAAGACTCCAAAATAGCGTGGCACTTGAAATTTTGATGTTGTTAAATGTTTAAGGATCCAATGGAATGAGTTTGGGTCAAGTTGTGCATGTGGGGGTAAGTGAAAGTCAATATTGCAAAAGATGTAAAGTTGCTCATGACAACTTTGCAACTTTGCAAAGTTGTCATTGACAATATTTCCTAAAATCTAGGAAATATCTTTAATGGTGTCCAAGTCCCAACCTTAGGGTATGATCATGAGGGCATAACCTATATAAGGTCAAAAAAATCCTAATCTAAGGGTTGGTCCTCACATTGTACAGATTGAGCTTTGGAAAGAACAAGAAACTGACTGTAATTGAAACAGAGCCATCATCCAGACCTTGAATGGATTGAATGGAATGAATTAATGCACTAAAACTTTGTGTTTTGTTATTTAGTTGTTTTTTTTGGAGCTAAGTTGGTAGTTTGGAACTTCCATTGTTCATTTTGTAAATTCTTTTAGTTTTACTGGTTCACTGTCTTGTTCTGAACCAGTCTTGTAAATATGAGTCCCACTTGAGTTCCCGTGGTTGGAAAGCTATGGCCACTTGGAATCAAGTAGGGGACTGTGTAAGTAGTGTAAATAAGCATTTTAGGTTCTCTGTGTATAGGGGAACTAATTTTTCCATCAAGACCTAGGCGAGTATAGAGGTATTCTATCTAGGAGCTTGTACAGAATAATAGCATGAAAACTTGCTAAATGGATTGGTTTGTGCCAATAAATGGTTGGAGCATGTAGGGGCATGTGTCCTTGATACATGACTGCAAGGAGAAGAGAGGTGGAGTTGTTTAGAGAACCTATTGAAAGAAAAGAACCCAGATAGGTTCACATGCCCTAGAAACCCATGAAAATATGGGTTTGATAGAAATCCTATGTACAGACAGTTTGAAGACCTAAAACCTAGGAAATCCTTGAGCCTAGGGTGGTCTTAGAAAGGATCCATGGTTAGTTTAGTGGATTGTTAAGGTAATTTTGAGGAAATTCAAGAATTCAGTTTTCTTGGAGGCTTAATTGGCTAAAAAGGCTATAAGGCCTAAAAACTTGAAAAGCAAGAAATCAACTAGAAATATTTGAAAGTATCCATCCAAGTGGATAAAAATTGGTTTTAAGAAAAGGGAAACTAGTGAATACACCTTTACCTATTGTCCAAGAGTAGTATGGAGCAAGAAAGCATGAGTGAGACAAGGAGTGCATAGTTGAATGGAGAAGGACTTGAAGGGAGTTTGAAGTTGGTGGAGAGTTCTAAGGGAACTAGAGGATCATATAATTGTCCTCTGGATATCGCAGAGAAAGATACCTTAGGAAGACCAAAGAAAGGGTATTAGATAGAGAAAGATTGATAATTTGAGTTAGAGCTCCCCATCAAAGTGGTATCAGAGCCATTAAAAAGATTGCGAAGTGGATAGTGTATGTTAGAGGGAAGTGAATCCATTGGAGAAAGCACCATGGTGACCAATGCAAGATTGGAAAGGGACTTGTCAGAGAAACAAGTCAAGAATAGAATTCTAGAAGAAGCTATGGAGGAGATGAAGCAGAAGCTAGCAAAAGTTGTAGATACTGCAAGCAAGATGAAAGAATAGTTAGGGGATGATAAAGACAAAGGAAATAATCAAGTTGAAGAGGAGGCAGAACCTGAACCTGACCCTCCATTACTAGAGGAACCATTCCTCAAAGCTCTCAAGGCACTAAGTGGAAAATCAATAGAAGGAATTCATGTATTCTTTGGCCAAATGGATTCCGAGTTAGTGATGGAGTGGATTGAGGGTATGAAAAATCACTTTGAGTGTGATGGTATCACAAAGGAACAAAAGGTGAAGATAGCCAAATCAAGGCTAAGAGGACAAGCATTAACTTGGTGGAAGTTCTTGCAAGAGGAAAGAGAAAGAGAGGGGAAGAAGCTAATAGCTAATTGGAAAGATATGGTGGCTAAGGTGAAGGAAAACTATCTACCAAAGGATTATGATATCCAACTACACAAATTTTGACAGAATCTCAGATAGAAAGAATTAGATATTGCATCCTACACCAAAGAATTCCAAAAAATATGCCTTAGGCCAAGAGTGAAAAAGGTAGAAATAATTAAATCTACTAGGTATCTCAATGGCCTTAGGTGGAATATACAAGAAGAGTTGAGCCTCTTTACCTTAACTTCTATCCATGGGTGTTTTCAAATGGCCCTTAAGGTGGATGAAAAACTCAAAAAGAAACAAGATTCAAACTCTAGGGGTAGAGGAAGAGGTAGAGATTCTAGAGGAGTAAATAGAGGTGGTTCTAGTGGAAGGAACAATGACACTAGAAGCCAAGGAGACTCTAAGTTTGTTGAATAAAACCATGAGTCAAACAATAGAGGAGGATATGGCAGAGGAAGAGGTTTTCATAGTGGTCAAAGAGGAAGATCAAGTGGTTTTGGAAGAAGCTCACATTTTTCTTCTATGAAGTATAATAATTGTGGCCAAATGGGTCACCCTGCCTATAGGTGTTCAGATAAGCCAATATCTTCACAAGGTGAAAATAAGATTGCATATGTGCAAGAAGAAGATATGACCAAACAGTCTGAGATAAGTTTGGATTCAAAAAAGGGAGAGAATGTCATGCTTAGGAGGATTTTGATCAAATAACCTACAAAGGATGAGCACAAACAAAGGAGGGATCTTTTTAGGGTCAAGTGCAAGATTCTTGGCAAAGTATGCAGAGTTATAATAGACTCCGGATCTACTGATAATGTGATCTCAGAGGAAGTAGTGCATAAGATAACATTGACTAAGATTCCTCATGTGTGTCCTTACAAAGTAACTTGGTTGAATGAGGGATATAATATACTGGTTAATGAACAAGCGTGGGTTGCTTTTACTATTGGTAAGTATCAAGACAAGATACTTTGTGATGTGCTACCAATGGATACGTGCCATCTGTTTCTTGGAAGACCATGGAAATATGATAGGTAGGTAGTTCACCATGGCAAGGAGAATAAGTACTCATTCAATAAGAATGGAGTGACTTATAAGATACAGTCTTTGATAGAAGAAGAAACAATGGAAAAAATGGATTCCAATACTCTTCTAATGAGTGGAAAAGAATTCCTAAAAGAAATGAAGGAGGAAGAAGGAATTGGTTATGAAATCTTGGTGAAACCAAAAGAGGAGGAGACACCCATACAAGTACCTATGCCTGCAGAAGTCAAAAAATTGTTAGATCAGTTCCAAGACATCATATGTGAAGGAACACCAGCTACACTACCTCCAAGAAGAGAAATCAGTCATCAAATTGACTTGGTTCTAGGGGCATCATTGCCTAATAAATCTTCCTACAAGATGACACCAAAGAAGAAAAAAGAGATTGCAAGGCAAGTGCAAGAGTTATTGGACCAAGGTATGATAAGAAAGAGCATCATTCCATGTGTTGTCTTTGTGGTATTGGATCCTAAGAAGGGAGGTAAGTGGATAATGTGTACTGACTCTAGGGAAATAAATAGGATCACAATAAGGTATAGATTTCCTATTCCTAGAATAGAAGACTTAATGGATTGCTTAGGGGGTTCTAAGTACTTCTCAAAGATTAATCTTAGAAGTGGATATTATCAAATTAGGATGAAAGAGGGTGATGAGTGGAAGGCAGATTTTAAAACCACAGAGGGGTTATATGAGTGACTAGTAATGCCATTTGGGCTTAAAAATGCACGTAGTACTTTTATGAGGGTCATAAACGAAGTCCTACAGGATTATATAAGAGTATTTGTGGTAGTATACGTAGATGATATCCTCATCTTTAGAAAAAAAAAAGAGAGAGCACATGAAGCACCTAGAACTTGTGTTGAAAAGACTACAAGAAGAGAAGCTCACCATAAATGTTGAAAAGAGTGAGTTTATGAAATAAGAACTAGTATATATAGGATTTGTAGTATCCCAAGGTGACTTGAAGATGGATAAGAGAAAAGTTGAAGCCATTTTTAGTTGGCATACTCCTAAGACAACCCGACTGAAGTGAGAAGCTTCCATGGGTTTGCTTAGTTCTATAGGAAGTTTGTGAGAAGATTTAGTGAAATCTATGCACCTATCGTAGATACCATTAAAGGTGGATTCAAGATTAAGTTCATATGGACCAAGGAATCCAATGAAGGGTTTGAAACAATGAAGAAGGAAGTGGCTACCCAACCTATACTGGTGTTTCCAAGTTTTGATAAGTTATTCACTGTGGAATGTGATGCTAGTAGTTGGGGCCGTACTAAGTTAGGAAGGAAGACCAGTAGCCTTATTTAGTGAAAGGTTAAATGAAGCCAAGTCTAGTTATTCATCCTATGACCTAGAGCTTTATGCATTGGTGAATGATCTGAAGAAGTGGAGGCACTATTTGTTTCCAAAAGAATTTGTTGTATACACTGACAACCAGGCCTTAAGCTACATAAACACACATGAGAAGCTTAGTTTGAGGCATATAAAGTAGATGACGTTTCTGCAATCATACACTTTTACAATCAAGCACAAGAAGGGGATAAACAATAAGGTTGTAGATGCACTTAGTAGGAGGTTTCTTACTGTTCAAGAGATATAGTTGCAGAGCACAGGGGTTGAAGGATTCAAGGATCTTTATGAAGGAGATTCAGATTTCTCAGAGATCTACAAGGTATGTAATGATTTTGCATAGTGGTTATGCATACTATAATTTACAGAATGGTTTATTGTTTAGAGGGAAACAACTATGTGTTCCAAGGGGTTCCATGAGGGATAACCTCATCCAAGAGAAGCAAAATGGCAGCTTAAGTGGACACTTTGGGTTAAATAAGACCCTAGACCTATTGGAGAGATTCTATTGGTGGACTAAAATGCAGAAAGATATAAGGAGATATGTTGAGCAATGTGGAGTATGTCAGAAGGAAAAGGAGACATCATCAAATGAAAGTCTTTATCAACCACTGCCCATCCCAAATAGACCATGGGAGTGCATAATTATGGATTTCATAGTAGGGCTACCTAGGACACCAACTGGTTTGGACAGTGTGTTTATGGTAGTAGATAGATTCAATAAGATGAGTCATTTTATCCCATGTAAAACAACATGTGATGACAGTCACACTACCCATCTTTTCTTCAAGGAGATAATAAGGATACATGGCTTGCCAATGAGCATAGTTGCAGTCAGAGATGTGAAGTTTATGGGATAGTTTTGGAAGACCATATGGAAGAGATTGGGTACTAATCTGGCTCATAGTTTTGCATATCATCCTCAAACAAATGGCCACATAGAGGTAATCAAAAGGGTTCTTGGAAACTTATTGAGATGTTTAACCAAGGAATATGGAAAAGGATGAGAGCAAGTTATTCCACACACAAAATTTGCCTATAATGATAGCATGAACAAGACTACTAGTAAGGGTCCATTTGAAATTGTATATGGATTAAATCCAAGAGGTGTTCTTGAGCTTAGAGACTTGAAAGGATATGAGGGGATCAATGGACATGAAAATGATTTTTCTCATTCAATGAGAGAGGTTCATGAGCAAGTGCATAAGACATTAATAGAGGCTAATCAGGAGTTGAAAGCTAAGAAGGATGAAGGGAGAAGAGAGTTATAGTTTTAGGTAGGAGACTTGGTGATATGGTATTCTTGAACAAGGCTAGGATACAGAAGGGTATAAAAAGAAAAATATAGATGAAGAGGATTGGGCCATGTAAGGTGTTAGCTAAGTATGGCTCCAATGCCTACAAGATAGATCTACCCAAGGATGTGTCAATTTCTCCTATTTCAATGTGAAGGACTTGATTAACTATAGGGGGGAAAAAATAGATGAGGGAAAGTACAGTATAGAGGTGAATAAGGAAGTGGAAGAACTCAGAGTACCTATCCAAGCTAAGACACAAGTGGAGAAGATTCTGGATTTAAGAGTGAAGAAGAAAAAGGGAACAAAATCTACATGGAACACTTAGTGAAATGGGAACACCAACCTGAGTTAGAGGCTACTTGGATAGCAAAAGGAGACTTAAATAATCATGGAATAAGCATGGAATTCATCACACTTAAGGTACCTTGATTTTATTGGTGCAGGGGGAGAATGGTGCAGGAGCACCTTAAGGTCTTATGAAGATCTTCAAACATTTTGGCTTGTAGGTGGTTCTAGCCAACCACCAAGGTAATAAGGACTAAGGATAAAGTCCCATGTTAGTGTGGTGTGAGTGGGTAAGTGGGATTATTTAGATTCATGTCTTTTTTTTGATCAAATAGGCTATAGGGCTTACATCCTAAGAAAGTCAAAGATGGTCAAACTTTGACCAAGACTCCAAAATGAAGAAGAAGAAGAAGAAGAAGAAGAAGAAGAAGAAGAAGTGGCACTTGAAATTTTGATGTTTTTAAATGTTTAAGGATCCAATGGAATGAGTTTGGGTTGAGTTGTGGATGTGAGGGTAAGTGAAATTCAATATTGCAAAAGATGTAAAGTTGCTCATGACAACTTTGCAACTTTGCAAAGTTGTCATTGACAACATTTCCTAAAATATAGGAAATAGATTTAATGGTGTCCAAGTACTGAAATTAGGGTCTAAACATGAGGGGATAACCTATATAAGGTCAAACAAACCCTAATCTAAGGGTTGGTCCTCACATTGTATGGATTGAGCTATAGAAAGAATAAGAAACTGACTGTAATTGAAACAAAGCCATCATCCAGACCTTGAATGGATTGAATTAAAACACTGATAATTTGTGTTTTGTTATGTGGTTTTTCTTTGTGGAGCTAAGTTGGTATTTTGACACTTATGTTGTTCATTTTGTAAATTCTTTTACTTTTACTAGTTCACTGTCTTCTTCTGAATTAGTCTTGTAAATATGAGTCCTTCTTGAGTTCCCATGGTTGGAAAACTATGGACACTTGGAATCAAGTAGGGGATTGTGCAAGTAGTGTAAATATGCATTTTAAAGTCTGTGCGTGCAGGGGAAATAATTTTTCCATCAAGCCCTAGGCGAGTATAGAGGTATTTTGGCTAGGAGCTTGTACAAAACAGTAGCATGAAAACTTGCTAAATGGTTTGGTTTGTTCCAATCAATGGTTGGAGCATGTAGGGGCATGTTTCCCTGATAAGTTAATGCAAGGAGAAGAGAGGTGGAGTTGTTTAGAGTACCTATTGAAAGAAAATAATCCAGACTGGTTCACATGCCCTAGAAACCCATGAAAATAGGGGTTTGATAGAAGTCCTATGTACAGACAATTTGAAGACCTAAAACCTAGGAATCCTTGAGCCTAGGGTGGTCTTAGAAAGGATCCACAATTAGTTTAGTGTATTTTTAAGGGAAGTTTGAGGAAATTCAAGAATTCAATTTTCTTGGAGGCCTAATTGGCTAAAAAGGATACAAGGCCTAAAAACTTGAAAAGCAAGAACTCAACTAGAAATATTTGAAAGTATCCATCCAAGTGGATCAAAATTGGTTGTAAGAAAAGGGAAACTAGTGAATACACCTTTACCTATTGTCCAAGAGTAGTATGGAGAAAGAAAGCATGAGTGAGCCAAGGAGTGCATAGTTGAATGGAGAAGGACTTGAAGGGAGTTTGAAGTTGGTGGAGAGTTCTAAGGGAAGTAGAGGATCATAGAAATTTCCTCTGGATAGGGTAGAGAAAGATACCCTAGGAAAAAAAAAGAAAAGGGTCTTAGATAGAGAAAGAGTTCTCTTGTGAGTTAGAGCTCCCCATCAATTACATTCCCAAAGATAAAGATAATGGCATTGGTTCTGATAGTGATGAAGATATTGAGACAATGTTTGTAGCTTTGAAAGATGATTCAGATGAAGATGAAAGGTATGTAGAAAAAACACTCATTTATAAATTTAGTAAGAATGGAATTTGGGTTATTAATAGTGGCTGTACACATCACATGAATGGAGATAAAGGAAAATTTGAATTTCTTGAACATTATGATGGTGGATCTGTTAGAATGGGAAATGATACACCTTGTCAAGTAAAAGGAAAAGGTACTATTATACTGAACAATCAAATTAAATTTGAGAGTGCATATTGGGTAAAAGGACTTAATTATAATCTACTGTGTGTTTCACAACTAAATAACATAGGTCACCGAGTTGCATTTGAAAATAGAAAAGCTGGAATCTATGATGGAATAGGAAATTTGATCGACACTGGTGAACAATCAATAGGCGACCTATTCTAACTTGATACTTTTGAAACTACTTTCTTATTAGAAAAGAATGAAGATATATAGTTATGGTATAAAAGGATTTGTTGTGTAAATTTTGACAACATGGTTAAAATTAGTAAGAAAAGAAAAGTTAGAGGCTTACCGAGATTATCTAAACCAAACCATGTAATGTGCAAAAAATGTCAAATAGGAAAGATGTCAAAATCTAGATTTAAGAACAAGAATTTTTCAGCTAATGATATTTTGGAGTTAGTTCATACAGACCTATGTGGACCAATGAGAACACAGAGCTATTATGGGAATAAATAATTTATTTTATTTATTGATGACTACTCTCGAATGATGACTGTCATGTCCCTAAAAGAAAAATCTGAAGCATTTAAGATGTTTAAATGGTACAAAGATAAGTGGAAAAAGAAACTGGTAGAGACTGAAGTGTTTGAGATAGGATAGAGGAGGTGAATTTATTTATGATGAGTTCACTAAATTTTTTAATGTGTATGGAATCAAAAGACAGGTTTCCACACCGAGGACACCACATCATAATGGAATGGCTAAAAGAAGGAATAGATCAATTGTAGATTGTGCTAGGACACTGATGATTGAAAAGAATGTTGCACAAACATACTAGAGAGAATCAATTAGCACTGTTGTTTACACACTGAACCAAGTACAACTAAAGAAAGATACAAACAAAACACCTTATGAGCTATGGTATGGTTATACACCTAATGTAAGCTATTTTAGAATATTTGGTAGTCCTTGCTATATTCTGAAAGATGATCAAAATGGTAAATTTGATTCAAAAAGTGATGAAGGAATATTTCTTGGATATTCTACTAAGGGTAAAGCTTTGAAATGTTGGAACAAGACATCTAACAAAATCATTGAAAGTGCAAATGTGAAAGTTGATGAATTTGCTGAGAAGAATGATGAGGACAACATGAAAGAATTGAAATATTACAGTAGACTTGTCTAAATGGAAGAACCTGATACTATACTGACGCAGATGCCTAAGGTTACCATGCAACAGGGTAATGTCACCAAGCAATAGACAGCACAAACTGAGAATCATGAAAATGCTGAAACTGAAGATCATGAACAAGAACACAATGAACCTATAGGAGAAGACAATGAAGAACAAAGAGTTGAACTTGTACTTGCTAAATATGTGAGAAGACATCATCCACAAAATCATATTATTGGAGATAAAGGAACAGACATGATGAGAAGAAGTAATTTGAAAAACAACACATGTTTAATTTGTGAACTCGAGCCTAAGAATGTTAGAGATGCATTAGAAAATGAAGAATGGACTACTGCAATGAATGAGGAAATTGAGAAGATATATAAAAATAAGACATGGACATTAGTACCGAGACCAAGTGATAAACATTTCATTGGAACCAAATGGATATTCAGAAATGTATCATCTTAAAATGGAAGAACTTCCATTTTGGTAGGTTTAGCACCCTCTTGTAGTGCATTTACATGATAGATTTGCATTTAGGATGAATCTACACTTGGAATTAGGGTTAGGATATGTTGACGGGACTTTGTGACTGGGTTTACCAACAGAAGTAAGTTGTCACTGGGTAGCGGGGTACTGGCCAACTTTGCCTGTATAGGTTGTCCAGGGAATAAATTCTCTAGGCCTTCAAGCATGTGAGAGTTGGGTCTCGACAGTGCAGGGGCTTAGTTGGGAGTGTGACTATTTTTTTTGGGGGGATAGCTGGTTTTCTCAGCTCATCTTCTCCGAGGATTTAGGTAAGTTGGGATTTCATGCAAGCATGCATTAGTCAACCAAATAAACTTCAAAAGATAGGCCAGGGTTAGAAGTATTCCATCTACGTATAGTCATGTAAATACATTTAAAACATCAACCATGCTCTAACATACTACACTAAAATACTGAATGCGTACAAAACCATCAGTTCATACATATTCAATAGTGAGGGGAAAAGAAGTTCGTTAATCTACTTTAAAATATCAGAGAAAGGGACATCAGAAACATACAACACAAAATGACGTTAATCCAGAAATCAGAACACTAACAACATCATTACTAGAACTCTTCCTTCTTCATTAACAGGTTTTCCAGCGAGCACTGGTGCGTACAATAATGGCTCCAAGGGAGCATCTATCTACTAGGAACTTCTAAGAACTAAGGAGCATTGAGATCTGCAACTACTAGAAATGAAATTCTGAAAGTGCTATAGCTATGGATTGCAAAATCTTCAATTCTGCTGACCCTTGGAATGAGGACAGACTTGCTACTTATACATAGATTTTCCCTAAAATAAACCTAGCTTATCTTTACACTCAATCAATAAAATACAATTTTTGGCAGCTGGTACTACCTGCACCACACTACAACAACCTTGAGAAGAACAAAGGTCTGACATGTCAGAAGAATGAGACAAGAAAAGAGGTATGGAAGAATTAGCCTTGAGAAGAGAGCCAGAGAGAGAATAGAAGAAATCTGATCCCCTGGGGATCGAGGCTACATGCCTCATTAATGGAAAAGTGGCTCACTGTCTTCGATGTGCCAGGTGTTAATCTGGAGTGGTGCCTTGGGAAGACCACTGTAGGTAGAAGGCCTTTATCAGATTTCCCTAATTTGACTTCTCTTTCCTAAGTCGGAAGGGATTTCGAGTCCAAAAATCATGTTTTATCAGGTAGGTTAAATCCCTAATCCGGTAAAGGCTGCATTTTAAAGTTTCTAGCTTTAAAATTACAAGCAGATAAAATACTTTGCCTCATATCTTCAAGTTTCTACATTGGCGGGAAATCAAGTTTTCACTTCTCCATGGCGGAAAATGACATATGGGGTGCGCTTTTCACAATTGACAGACTTAAGAATACCAGAGATAAATAAAGATGGAAAATGAGGAAGTCGGGAACAAGAAAGCGTTGAGCACTCGTGTCAAACCTATAAGAAACAATCAAATGGAGGAGATTTCATGGAATTTGTCATAGGCAAAAAAGCGGAAAATGGCTTCTCCACTGCTCCTACCAGTGGGTTCCGACCCACGAGATGCATTTTCTGCCAAGCTATCAATGTGAAGAAATTTCAAAGAATAATCCATTCCACAAGAGAGCTGACACATAAGAAGGCCAATGGAACCCATATATATCACTTTGGCATCCCTAAAGGCCAAAATTCTCCTTTGGTGGATTTTAAGACAGAGAGCACTCCAAACACATTTTTCCACTCAAAGGAGAAGCAGAAAAGTAATTCTCAGCCGCTTTAGGAAAGTTACCGTTACGGTTAATAAAGTAAAAAAAAGGTTTTCTAATGTCATGAAAATCAAAGTAATTAATATGAATAAGGATATTTTACTTTGTAACAGAATTATTAGTTAATGTAAAGGTCTTCTCATTCATGTGACCTGGGAAGTTGGCTGTTAAATGGTAAGAATTCAAAAAAAAAGTATATAATTAGTTGAAGACCTCGAACTGGAATCACCATTGTTCACCAAATCATTTGAATTTGAAGTAGCTAAGACCAGCCACTCTTTGTTCCTATTTTCCAAAGAGAGATTTGAATCTTCAAAGTGAATCACACTCACATGGCTTCCAGATTTTTAGGATTCGACGGATTGAATGGTATTACCTCTGAGTGGCATAAAATCTCAGATACCTCGCTGAAACTCTTTGACATGCAGAATTTCCATAACAGACTGGGAGCAGAGAAAATCCATCCTATCACTGAGAAGCTGAAGGAGAGTGGGTTAGTCGAAGCTGCCAGTTTTGGGAAATTAATCTGATTGATAGAGTCTCAGAATTGGTTAGATTCAGAGTTGTAATTACTTCGCCTGAGATATTTTCTGTCTAGATTTAGCTTGGTTTACCTCTCCTACTCTCGGGTTAAGAGCATACCCCTGTTAGGTTAGGAAAGACTAAAATTTATCGAACATTATTCACATAAGGGAGCTGTACCTTCCAATTCAGAGGAAATCTATCAATCTAGTGATAGATTATCCAACTATTGGTATCAAATTGTTTCTCACAGATTTGGGCATTTGAGAGTTAAATTGAAAAGAACAATCTGTTTACCAACAAATTTTTGGCGACTTTGCTGGGGATCAAACAGTCGTTATACCAGGAGCATACAATGAGGAAAAATGGTGCTTCCCCATGAAAATATAACCCCTGTGCTCCAACCTAATCTTGGATTCCAAGATGACCAAGAGGATCTCATTTCCTCATTAAATACTTTCATTTGGAGATACAGGAGAAGTACTGAACATTATAGAAATGCTAGTCAAGTGCTTGAACTGGAAGAAGCTAGAGCAGAAGCATTTGAGAGAATCTTACAAAGAAGAAATCTAAGAAGGGTAGAGCATGAAGTTAGGCCACAACATTAGTCCAAAATCTGGAGCCTAAAAAATTTCTCAGAAGTACCAGGAAAGAAGGCAACACAGACCCAGTCTTTGAGAGACTTGCGGATATTAACTTTGCCCTCCTAGAAGTACCTCATTGGGGAAACAGAGCCGCAAGGAGCCAGAGTAGACATTCTTCACCTCCTAAACCAACCACCTAGTTATCCACCACTTGCCAAGTGTTAACATTGCATGGAGTAGTTGCCCCTCCTGTTGTGAACCTAACACCCTTTTTACCCCAAGTAGCCATGGCACTCCCTTGGGCCGCTGCGGTCGGACCTCTGCAACTAGCTGCATATAACCCCCTCCCTACAGGTTCTAGAAAGAACTTTCCCAAGTTCTTTGGATATGGGAAGGTATCTACGGATGAGAATATTGCCGTGTTCTTCACTTCAGTTAACATTCTAGCTGTCTGAGAAGAAGATGTGGCCGTCAGACTATTCATTGAGACTCTTGTTGAAGGTGCCGCTGATTGGTTTCATCATTTACCTGATTCTTCTATTACCAATTGGGCCACTATGAGAGCCACCTTTGAAAGACAGTTTAAGACCACTAAAGATGAACATGCCTTGTTAAATCAATTGAATTTTATCAAGAAAGAGCCTTTGATCAGCATGAGAGATTTTGTAGCCAAATTTAATAAGCTGGTAAATCGTATCCCAGTGGTTGACAGGCCTACGGCGGGAAATTTGAAAACTTTCTTCATAAGTGCTATGCCACCAGACTTCAATTATGATCTAAGGAGAATGAACCTTGCAAATTTGGATGCCACATAGAGAACCTCTATAGAACTCGAAGATCACATGATTTCATCTGGGAAGTGGAAAAGGGAGATACAGTCTAGAGCCAGCAGTAGCAATACTACGTCGTCTGATGAGATGCTCCAAAAATTGTCTAATGAATTCACTGCCTTCAAGAGACAACTTCCCAGATTCAATAATCCCTACCAGCGAAACTTTCAAGAGTAGCCTGGGAGATATAATGATAGAAGAAATGCAGAAGGCAAGATGTTATAGTTAACTACTCCGCCACAAAGGCTAGCTATAGAAGCTCCTCCTAAAAGGGGTAATATGTGTGCCTTCCACTTAACCACAGATCACGATGGGGAAAGCTGTCCCAATGTAGCCCATGCTTGGCAAATACACCAGACCGACGAGTGGAATGCTGGAGCATCTGGAGCAGAACTAGATTCATACTCACATGGCGATTCTAAAAAAATATATTTAGAGTATGAATCAGATTCAGAACAAGAAGCGACATGTTATGCCACCATAGATGGGACCTCTTATGCGGTCCTGACTTAGAGTCAGAAATATAAAGGCCAAGGTTCATCATTGCCTAAAAATAGTTAGGCATCTACTTCCAATTCAAAGGAGCCTAATCAAGGTATGAGGATTCCTCCACTAGATAAAGAACAAAACTCTTTTGACATTATTCAATTCTGTAGAGATTCCAGGATTTAGATTTCCCCCATAGACTATCTTAAGGCTAATCCTGTTGAGTTGCAAAAGCTGGTAGATTATTGTAAAAGT
>MU228384.1:3243779-3275639 GCA_018584345.1 Thuja plicata | reverse complement strand
ATATATATATATATATAATGAAAAGATATATTTGAGGTGTCAAAGAAATAAGAAGAGTAGAGTAGTGTAAAGATGTCAGTGTGAGATAGAGCCCCTAAAGAAGATAAGAGCATAAGTGCATAACTAGAACTAATCAGACATCTGTGTCATATATAGCAATTCACTTTTGGATACAGTGCATATCTTTTCTCAAGAGGTTGTAGCCTTCTTTCTCATTGAGCAGTGAGCTCTTGGATGGTGAGTCCTCACCCCTAACAAGGTTGTTTGTAAAAGACTCCTAATAGGGTTAGGCCTTTAACCAGGTCATTGTACTTGCATTATGAAGACTTCTCCTAACAGGGCAAAGGAACTTTAACAAGTTCATTATACTAGTGCAATATTTGTGGGTACTAATTCCTACCGGGGTTTTCCTCTGATCAAGGTTTCCCCGTAATCATATCATGTATTATATGTTCTTGTGTTAAGATTCATTGGATGTATATTTGATTTATGTTTAAATTTATGAAATACAATAAATAGGCAAACACTGAGTCACCCCCCCTCTCAATGTTTCTAACAGTACCTGAACATGACCCTGCCCTTACTGAGGAGCCATTCTTGAAATATTTAAATTCTATGAGTGGAAAAGCACTAGGAGTTCCAATATTTACTAGAAAGATGGAGCCAGAGATAGTCCTTGACTAGATAGAGGGACTATGAAATCATTTTGAGTATGATGGAATCATTGAGGCTCAAAAGGTGAAGGTTGCAAAATCTAGACTGAGAGGGTCTACACTCACTTGGTGGAAATTCATCCAAGATGAGAGAGAGAAAGAAGGAAAGAGGCCCATTGCTTCATGGAAGGCTATGGTTGCAAAAGTTAGAGATTCTTATATCCCTAAGGATTATGAATTCCAATTGCATAAGAGAAGACAAGGCCTGGGACAGAAGGACCTAGATGTAAACTCATACACTGAAGAATTTTAGAGACTTTGCATGAGATCTACAGTTGTAGAGGATGAGAAGGTTAAGGTAGAAAGATACCTTATTGGATTAAAATGAAAAATACAAGATGAGATGATTCTTTTGACTCCAAATACCATTCAGAAGTGCCACCAAATTTCCATCAAAGTTGAAGAGAAGATAAGGAAGAAACAAGACTCTAGTACTATGAGAGGAAGAGGTAGAGGAAGAGACACTAGATGACAGAGAGGTGGATATGGTGGAAGGATTTCTAAACCCAAAAACCAATGGGAGAATAAATTTGTGGAACAATAAGAGGGAAACTCCAACAGAGGGGGTTCAAATAGAGGAAGGAACTCTAGTGGAAGAGGAAGAAACAACAACCAAGGTAAGGGTAACTACTTTGCTACTATGAAGTGTTACCACTAAAATAAGATGGGACATCCTACATACAGATGTCTAGATAAGGCTTCTACTTCTCAAGGAAGTGACAAGAGAGTGAACTATGTCCAAGAAGAAACTAGTGGTGAAAAAAAATGCCCTGAGGTTCCCTTAGAATCAGAAGAAGGTGAGAAGAACTTTGATTAAGGAGCCAGTTAAATAAGAGCCTAGTCAGAGGAGGTCACTATTTAGAGTGAAGTGTAAAATTATGGGAAAAGTGTGTAGAGTCATTATAGACTCAGCATCTACTGACAATATAGTGTCAGAGGAAGTAGTCAACAAGTTGAAGATGACAGGAATACCCCGGACCAATCCTTACAAAGTCACCTGGCTAAACAAAGGACACCATGTGCTTATCAATGAGTAATCTTGGGTGGAGTTTTCAATTGGGAGATATAAGGAAAAATTATTGTGTGATGTGCTACCTATGGACACATGTCACCTAATCCTAGGTAGACCATGGAAATTTGATAGAAAGGCCATGCATGATGGTGCAAAGGATTCATATTCTTTCAAGAAGGATAATGTGACATACAAAATACTGTCACTATTGGAGGATGTAGAAATGAAGTCATCTGGCCCCAATGTTCTCATGGTAAGTAAGAAGGAGTTATTAGAGGCCTTGGAAGAAGGAGAGGGAATTTTTTTTGCATTGGTGTTGAAACCAAAAGAAGAAAGTGCAAATAGAGCAGTAAAGAAGATATATTTGCCAAAAGAAGTGCAGTAGCTACTACAGAAATATGAAGGCATTGTCAGTGATGGAAAACCATCATCCCTACCACCTAACAGGTCAGTAAGCCACCAAATAGACCCAATCCATGGATCTACCCTTCCAAATAAGGCTGCATATAAGATGACTCCTCAACAAAATGAGGAGATATCTACACAGATTCAAGAACTACTAAGCCAAGGTCTGATTAGGAAGAGCATTAGCCCTTGTGTTTTTCCCACTATCTTAGCCCCTAAAAAGGGAGGAACATGGAGGTTATGTACTGAATCTAGAGAAATAAATAGAATAACCATTAGGTATAGGTTCCCTATCCCTAGGATAGAATACCTAATGGACTGTCTAGGATGAGAAAGGTATTTTACCAAGATAGACCTAAAGAGTGACTATCATCAAATCAGGGTAAATGAGGGAGATGAGTCAAAAACAACCTTCAAGACCACTAAAGGATTGTATGAGTGTCTTTTCATTCCATTTGGGCTATCCAATTCCCCATCAACATTCATGAGGTTGATGAATGAAGTCCTTAAAGACTATATTGGAAAATTTGTGGTAGTCTACTTGGATGATATACTCATCTACAGTAAGAAAAGAGAAGAACATCTCAGACACCTAGAAATAGTTTGCAAGAAGCTACATGAGGAGGATCTGATGATAAACTTGGAGAAGTGTGAATTCATCAAGCAAGAGCTAGTGTACCTTGGATTTGTGTTATCTCAAGACAACTTAAAGATGGATCCTAGCAAAGTGGAGGCCATCATCAACTGGTCTACTCCAAGAACAAGGATTGAGGTAAGAATTTTTCATGGCTTAGCACAATACTATATAAATTTTATCAAAAAATTCAGTGCAATTTGTGCTCCTATGCTTGATACTATCAAGGGTGGGATGAAGACTAAATTTGTGTGGAATAAACAAGCTAACAATGGGTTTGAGCTATTGAAAAAGAAGATTTATACCCAACCAATTTTGGTTTTACCAATCTTTGAGAAGCTATTTATAGTGGAATGTGATGCCAACAATGTAGCCATTGGTTTTGCCTTGAGTTAAGAGGGAAGACCAGTGGCCTTCCACTCTGAAAAAATAAGTGAAGCTAAGAAGAAATACTCTTCTTATGACCTAGAGATGTATGCTCTGGTCCAGTCACTAAGAAAGTGGAGGCATTATTTGCATCCAAAAGAGTTCATTGTCTATTCAGACAATCAAGCATTAAGTTTCTTGAGCTCTCAAGATAAACTCAGTCACAAGCATATGAAGTGGTTTGAGTACCTACAAGCCTACACCTTCAACATAAAACACAAGAAGGGCTCCATAATAAGGTAGCACATGCCTTAAGTAGAAGAGCTTTGACCATTTAAGAGATTCAACTACATAGCATGGGGATAGACAACTTCAAAGGCCTATCTGGTGAAGATGAGGACTTTGCAGACATTTACAAGCTATGCCAAGAGTATAAAAATCACTTTCATAGTCAATTCTCTGAGTATAATTTACAGAGTGGTCTACTATTTAAAGGGAGTCAATTGTGTGTCCCTAGGGGTTCTATTAGGGAGAATATAATGTAGAAGAAACACAATGGTGCACTTAGTTTCCATTTTGGTATTAATAAAACTCAAGAATTAGTTTAAAGATTCAACTTTTGGCCCAAGATGAATTTGGATGTTAAGAGATATGTAGAAGGTTGTTTTATCTGTTAAAAGGAAAAAGGTACATCTACTAATGCAGGCCTATATCAGCCTTTACCCATTCCAACCAGACCATGGGAATGTATGAGTATGGATTTTGTAGTAGGATTGCCCAAGACAAAGTAGGGAATGGATAACATTTATGTTATTGTGGATAGATTTAGCAAGATGGCATACTTTGTACCATGCAAGACAACAAATGATGCAAGTTAGATAGCTTCCCTATTCTTCAAGGAGGTAGTTAGAATACATGTTTTTCCACTGATCATAGTGTCTGACAGAGACACAAAATTTATGAGTCATTTTTGGAAGACTCTCTGGCAGAAGTTCGGAACCAACTTGTCTTTTGGATCTGCATACCATCCTTAGTCTGATGGCCAAATAGATGTAGTCAATAGGAGTCTTGGAAATATCCTAAGGTGTCTTAATAAGGAGTATGGTCAAACATGGGACCAACTCATTGGGCAAGCAGAATATGCCTACAATGACACATTGAATAGGACTACTGGTAAGAGTCCTTTTGAAATAGTTTATGGCTTTCATCCAAGAGGTATATATGAGCTCCAAGATCTAAAGGATGGAGCCAATGGAAGTGGCTATGCTAATGAATTTGCACATTCTATGCAAGAAGTCCATGAGATAGTGAGGAAGTCACTCATTGAAAACACACAAAAGATTAAGAGAAAAGTGGATGAGAGGAAAAGAGATGTCCAATTTAGAGTTGGGGATCTAGTGATGGTTCACCTCAACAAGGAAGGATTACAAAAAGGAACACCACATAAGCTTCAGATGAGAAGAATTGGCCCATGTGTCATACTCGCCAAATATGGAGAAAATGAACACAAGGTCTAGAGGATATGAGTCTATCTCCAGTGTTTAATGTTGCTAAACTAGTTTTATACAAAGGCCCAATCCCAAATGCCAATCAAAGTTTGACTGAAGTCATACAGGAGGTGGAAGAACTCAACTTGCCATCTCCATCAATCAAGAAGGCAGAAAACATTGGATTCCAGAGTCTACAAGAAGACAAGGAAGAAGGAATACCAAGAAAAATTAGTAAAGTGGCATGGACAAACAAATGCAGATACAATTTGGATAAAGGAAACAGAGTTCAAAAAGCTGGGCATTGACATCAACTTACTCAATCCAAGGGTGGATTGAAGTCTTTTCATTTGGGAAGGATGGTGTAGGAGAACCTAGGCTATCCTTAAAGACCTAGTTATTTTTGGCTTGTAAATAAATCTAGCCAAGTCAGTATGTTTTTTCTTAGACCTTAGAAGGTCTTTTTGTTGCGTGTGACTAGGTGAATTAGTTATTAGTGCTAATTTCATTCTAGTTTAGTTTAGTTTAATTTTAAGTGTTTAGTCCTTAGAATAGGCATATATTTGGGAAATCAAGTCTAAATGTGTCCTAGAACTATGTAAATTGAGAAAGATGCTTAAAGAGGCTTTGATGATGTTACTTCATAGATTTGTATGGGTTAAAGGCCCTAAAAGATAGTTTGCATCATAAATGCAAAAGATGCTCAAAAGTTGTCATGACAACATTTGCAACTTTTGCAAATGTTGCATGCAACTCAACAACTTTGGATTCCCCTCATTCTCGGAGTGGGAAACCAATTCTAGTGGCCTAAAATGGTGGAGGAAGAATCTTATGATACTCTATGGCTCATTTCCCAAGGTAGAGTGATTGTAATCAAGTTTTTGAAAGCAATAGAGCAAGTGTTCTGAGATACAAAGCACAGTCAACTTATTTGAATGTTCTTAGTGTTTTAATGGATTGAAATACTTGATATATTAGTGGATTCATGTAGTAGAAATAAATTTGATAATTTTTCATTCATATAGAAAGTACTTTAGTGTTAATTTTTTAGTTGTAGGAAATTGTTTAAGTTTTAGGGAGTCTGCTAGTCCAGTTCAGTGTAGTTTTGGTTTAATGGCTCCCCCATGAAATCCAACAATGGGAAAATCAAAGGGTTGGATGAATGAGTTAGGGGAGACTCTTTATAGTGTACATATGCAAGTAGGAGGTCTGAGGAGTCGATTAGCTATTTTTAAATTTATTCCCTAGGCGAGCAATGCCTGTCCAACTAGGTGTGTAACAGTGAAAGAATTAAGTGCCATTGCAAGGGAATGTCTTAGGAGAGAAAACCAGTTGTAGGTTTAGAATAATTAGGGTCTAATAGAACTATTTATATGAGCTAAGGTCCTTACCAATCCCTCTGGATATATTTCTAGGGAGAAATCAGATGACTGTAACTAATGGACGAAAATAGCCCCATTTGACCTATATTTCAGGACAACGGTGAACGGAGGACTTAGGGAGCTAAAACCTTGAAAATATCTAATGAATTTGAAAAGGGTGTCTGAGTAATAAGTTTTTTTTAATGTTTTTTTGATATTTTTGAGAGATAATCCAGAAAAACCCTCTGGTTAGGGCTAATTGGGCTACTAGGCCTAATAGGATCAAAAGTATTGTGAAGGTCAAACTCGATTGATTTGAGTTTGAAGACCCATTAAAATAGGATGGATTGGATGTAAAAAGGATGGTTTAGTGATGGAAATATCCCTTGTAGCACTAGTGAGAAAGGTTTAATAATTTTGAGCTTGGAATCATCCAAGAGATCTCAGTGACAAAGAGCAAATTTCAATGTTGGAAATCCTTCAAGGTTAAGAATAAGAGAACTAACTCTTAGAGTGGAGTTAGGATAGTATTAGGGTGGAGAATTGAGACTATTAGGGTTCTAGGAGAGAAATAGGGATCCTTAGTAGACTAGGACAAGTAAACTTGTAAGTTGAGAAAGTACAAAGCATACCTTGGAGTACTTCCATCACATCCTAGGTCCCTGACCGACCTGGGAACTTTAATGGAATTCTATGTTGACCAACCTGAAACCTCTGGCCAAGGTCAAGGTCAACCCTGACCTAGATCAGGGTTAAGGTTGACCTTGACCTAGGTCAGGGTCAAGGTCGACCTTGACCTCTATCGGGTTATTGTTCCCGCTTTCAAATTTGGATCATAGCAAGGTCCTAAATCTACAATTGGCCCTCAGATCCGAATGCGGAAGGATTTTCATTCAAATTTAATTAAATGCATTTCCTCCTTAGTTGGTCATTGTGATTGGACCATGATTTGAGGTGAAATTTGAATTATGGGCCCTTGCATTTTCCTAGGAGGCTTACCTTGAAATCTCTATAACAACAGTCTCTTTTTCCTTCATTAGGAGATTATGAGATCATGATATTATGACATGATGCAATGATTACATGATGATGATGCAAGACTAGAAGAGGATGATATAGGAAGACAAGATATGATGATGCCTTAATACATGCAAGCATTTTTTGGATAAGATATTGTGGATGTTCATTGGAGAAAGAAAGAGTTCTTCCATCCTTCCTTCTTCTTTGATCTACCATTTTCAAAATTCAAGCATTCAAAAGATACAATCATGGAATAGCAACTACGGATTGTGAGTTTGGTATGAGTACTTTAGCCTTGGGGGCTTGGTATGCTTTCTTCATCATATTCAAATCTATGCATTGCTCTCTCATTTCAATTCATGCTAGGGTTTCATTATAGAGGATTAGATCTTGGCATTGAACATTCAAAGCTCTTCCTAAGAGCAACACACACACATATTCTATTACATCCGGCTATTTGTGGAGGTGGAAATCACCAAAATGTGGGTTTGACTAAGGCAAAACCCTATATAGCAACCCCAAAACACCATTTTCAGATATCTATAGACATTGTTTTGGGAGTTGCACATTTTGATACCCTTTTTAGAAAAATTTCAGAATCTGCAAACAAAATTTCCATCTGAGCAGTGCAGGTCAAGGTCGACATAAAGGGGTGCAATTGCAACCCTGCATTTGGGTCAAGGTCAACCTGATTCAGAAAATAAAAATATTTCTGGGTTTTCTCCGTCTCTATTTTTATTTTCCAGATCCAGTTGTAGAGTTTCCAAAAACTTGATATAGACAGCAGAAACCAGACTTTTCTAGATGTGCTATATTATGAGGTATGTATTTTATTCCATTATTCTTTGCAAACATTTCTAGATTTACATTCCTTATTATTACAATTAAATGTAAGTGGTTAAATGTGGCATAGGGTCTCTTTTATGTGCAAATCCTCATTGTTCACAACCCTATCTAAAGATCTCCATATTTTCCCATATTACACTTTGGTGAGCCCGCGATAGGCGACTCTTTCTTTTTGGTGTTAGATTTGGATTTTATGTTAGATCTTTCATGCATATAAAAGTAGATTTATTTTATGCTCTTGAATTTATATTTCAAAAATAAAAATCACAAATTTCTTTAAAAATACTAAAACATTTACATTTTTCATGCTTGTAGTGCTACTTTGTGTTCAACATGTATGATTTTTGTTTTGAATACTTTGATGAGGCTTTTATTGCAAAAGAGGATAGATCCCATAATGAGGTACATGGTAGTGAGGATGGAAATTGTTTGAATACGATCTCCATTGATCCTATTCCTATTTCATCCTCCTCTACAACCTCTTCAATTGAGCTTTACCATAGGGTGTGTGCATGGTTACCTTCATGTTCCACTATTTGCAACATTGATGCACCTAGAATGTTATATCCTAAACCTTTGTTGATGGTAAAAGGATGTCCTCAAATAACAATTAAGGGTAAACCTAGAGATCCTTTGGATTTATTTGACAACACGAATTTCATTTCACATGCTTATCACACACAGAATAATCCTCAACCTACTGTTCCAGCTTCTTTACCTCCTTCTCAACCTATGCTTCCTCAAACACCTAAGTTTCCATCTTCCTTTAATGAGTATGACTTAGTTGAACAATTACATGATACTCCTGCAAAGATATCTTTATGGGAATTTCTTCAAACTTCTCTGACATATCATGAGGCATTGCAAAAGGCTTTATCTACCATTTTTTCTTTGCCTCCTAACCAAGAGAATATTAATTCCTTTTTGGAATTCATGCATACTATTCCTTCAGTACTTCCTATTGTGTTTACTGATGATGATTTACCTTCTATTGAGGTGCAGAATCAATATGATGCTCTTATGGTTGTTGTTTCTATTAATTAGAGTATCATTCACAGAACATTAATTGAAATTGGATCTGGGCTTAATGTTTGTAGCATGGATATGCTTAAGGAACTTAAAGCTGATCTTACAACTATTAAACCTGATAATGTCCCTATTCGTGGATTTGATAATATTGCAAAGAGAACTTAGGGCATTATTACAATACATGTTAAAGTTGGACCGGTTATTCTCAATACACCTATTCATGTTATGCCTAGACCTCTCAATTATAAAATTCTTTTCGGTAGACCTTGGTTACATACTATGCATGCAATTCCTTCTACTCTTCATTGCAAAGTTAGGTTCATTTATAAAAAATTGATGTATATGCTACATGCGGATGATGCGCCGAATCCTTTCTTAAATGTGGAATATGCTAAAGTTTTCGAACCTCTCCAACCAAGTAATGAACCTGAAAGGCCGCCTGAGATTAAAGAAAATAAAGATCCATCTTCTTCTTTGACTGGGGATGATTGGGGAATGTTGGACTTTAATCCTTCTTTTATAGGAGAATATAAATTTTCTTATTTGGAATTCATGAAACAACAAAGTGGGTTTGAAAAACAAGTTTTTACTCTTTCCCCACTTTCTGCGGAATTAAAAAGTAACTTTGTTTCTGCCTCAATGGAAAAAAAAATTGAAACAATAAAACCTGATTGCTATGACATTGTGACATACCTGGCTCCTTTGAATCAATCTTATATGGCTGATGGATATGGTTCTGGTTATCATCTACTCAAGAAATAAGGTTTTAATGGGAAAGGATGTGGTAAATATGAACAAGGTACACAAGTACCTTTGGACAATGAAATTTATGATTATACATATGGATTAGGGTTCAATCCTTACAAACAACCATCATCTTTTCCTCTCAATGTTAATCATATTTGTGGTGGAAATTTGAATTTGGTTAACCTTCTCCTCCTCGACATGGATCAAAAACCTCTCTTGGGTGTTTTTCCTGAAGATGAAGCCTTAGCGGATTTTTTAGGAGCTTATGAGGATCTACCTATGTTTCATCACAAAACAAGGAAGCCCTATTGTCTAAACATAGAAGATTATTTTGGATAACATGATGAATAAGATATTTCTCCTCTACCAATGGATTCTCTGATACAAAGTAATTTTCTCAGAACTGAGACTATTGAGGTTCAAGTGGATGAAAATGACTCTGAGAAAATGATAAAAATTAGGAAATGTTTGAATCAAGATGAACGTGATCAATTGGTTTCCCTTTTACTTGTGTATAAGGATATTTTTTCTTGGACATATTCAGATATGCCAGGTATAGATCCTAAGATTGTTACTCACAATATTTCTCTCAAACCAAATGCTAAACCTATGAAGCAGAAAATCCAAAAGATGAATCCAAGAATTGCCTTATTAGTTAAAGCTGAAATTGAAAAATTATTGGGTGCTGGATTCATCCACTATTGATTACTCAGAGTGGATTTAAAACATTGTGGTCATTTCAAAAGGAGAAAATAAGATAAGAATATGTACGAACTTTTGATATTTAAATAAGGCATCCTTAAAAGATGATTTCCCGTCACCTAATATTGATATGATTGTGGATTCAACACGGGTCATACTCTATTATCTTTTATGGATGGATTTTCAAGCTATAATCAAATCTTTATTCCTCCCAAAGATCAACTTAAGAACGCATTTATAACACCTTGGGGAACATTTTGTTGGGTCGTGATGCCTTTTGGATTAAGAAATGCGGGAGAAACTTATCAGCGAGCCATGACTTTGATTTTTCATGATTACATTCATAAAATTATTGAGGATTATGTGGATGATATCTTGGAAAAACCTATACAAAGAGGATATCATGTTAGCATTTTATGACAAATATTTGAAAGGATTAGAAGTTACAATATGAGATTGAATCCTAAGAAATGCATCTTTGGAGTTGATTCTGGTAAATTATTGGGGTTTATAATATCTAAGAGAGGCATAGAGGTCGATACTGAAAAGATTGATGCTATTGTTAATATGCCTCCTCCTAAGAACATTTCTCAGTTACAAAGTTTAAAAGGAAAAATTCAAGCCATTCGTCGCTTTGTTTCCAACTTAGTTGATAGAACTATTCCTTTTACTTCCTTTCTTAGAAAGGATACCACTTTCTCTTGGAATGAAGAATGTAAACAATCCTTAGAGAAATTTAAGGAGTATCTTGCCAATCCTCCTATTTTGTAACCTGCTCAATTTGATAAACCCTTTTATCTATATACTTCAGCCACTCTGAATGCAGTGAGTGCATTGTTGGCTTAGCATGATAGTGAAGGTAAGGAAAGAACTGTGTACTACATTAGTTAGACTTTACTTGATTACAAAACAAGATCTACAGAATTGAAAAAAAAATGCTTAGCTTTAGTTTATGCTTGTCCAAAACTCTGACATTATCTATTAAATGTTGAAGTCAATGTGATTGTTAAATTTGGTCCATTGAAACATCATTTCTCAAAGACTGATCTCTCTGGCTGTCTTGCAAAGTGGGTGATGTTACTTATAGAATTTTATCTTAATTTCATTTCTCAAAAGTTTATTAAAGGACAAGCTTTAACAAATTATTTGGCTGAAGCTCCTTATCCTCATTCCGATACATGCTTTACTTCAATAGAATTCCCCGGTGAAAATATTCTATCTATTAAATTGGATGATGTTTGGGAATTATATTTTGATGGAACTAGATGTAATATAGGTTCTGGTGTTGGAATTATCTTAATCCCTCCTACGAAAAAACTGATCCCTATGTCATATAAATTGACTTTTCCTTGTACTAACAATATCGTGGAGTATGAAGCTCTTATAGCTTGCTTACGAGCAGCTTCATCCCTCAACATTAAAAACTTGGAAATTTATGGAGATTCACAATTGATTATGGAATAGATTCAAAGAGGTTATCAAACTAAGAATGATAAATTGACACAATATAGAGACTTGTCTCTTGATATTCTTTCACAATTCTCTTCTTATACGATTCAAACTTTACCTAAGAAAGATAATCGACATGCGGACACCATGGCAAGCACAACTTCTTTGGTTTGTCTTGAGAATAATTCTAAAGACTTTCAATTTACTATACATACTCTTAAAAACCCTGCAACTTCCAATGAGTTTACCTTTGATTTTTTCAATTTGCATTTGGATGGATGGTATTCTCATATCTTTCATTTTTAGAAATATGGTACTTTTCCTAAATCAACAACAAGGAACATGTGTAATCATATAAGGAAGCTTAAAACACATTATATCACATTAGGAGATACACTTTACAAATTCTCTTATGATGGTTTTCTGTTAAGATGTCTTGGTAGAACCAAAATTCTGATAGCTTTGGTAGAAGCTCATTCTAGTTCTTGTGGGGGACATTTTGGTGGAAAAAATTTACTCAATAAACTTCTTAGGATGGGATATTATTGGAAAAAAATGGAACAATATTCTTTCATGTTTGTTAAGAAGTGTCCTCAATGTCAACAACATGGTAATTTGATTCATGCTCCTACTCGTGAGCTTCATAATCAAGTGGCTCCATGGCCTTTTAGTATTTGGGGTTTTGATCTTATTGGAAAAATATCACCACCTTCTTCTCAAGGACATACGTACATCCTGAAAACTAAATATTACTTTACGAAGTGGGTGGAAGTTGTCCCTCTCCATTCAACTACTGAGGATGTTATTTTTGATTTCATTCTTAACAATATTATAACACGATTTTGTATTCCTTCAACAATGGTTTCGGATAATGGTACCTCTTTCAAGAATAAAGAAGTCACAAAATTCTTGGAGAAATATCAAATTCAACATTGATTTTTTAACTCCCTATTATCCTCAATCTAATGGTCAAGCTGAAGAATCAAATAAGGTCATTGAACAAACTCTAAAGAAAATAGTTAATAAGTATGCAAAATATTGGCATACCCAACTTACCTATGCTTTATGGGCTTATAGGAATAGTGTTCATACTGCCACAGGTACTTCTCTTTATAATCTTGTCTATGGTACCGATGCTATTATTCCTTTGGAATTGGAAATACGTTCTTTATGTGTTTCATTTCATGGGATAATTGACAAAGATACATTTCGAGAACAATGATTACAAGAGTTAGAAATGTTGGATGAACAATGAATAAATGCTTTGGAACATATAAAGGCTTATCATAAATCACTTCAGAAGCAGTATAATAATAAGGTAATTGAATGATCATTTTCAATCGGTGATTTAGTGCTATATGAGAATCAAAGAAATGTGAATGCTTTACCTGGTGAAAAAGGAAAGTTTAGCCATAGTTGGCTTGGACCTTTTGTTGCAAGTGAAGACTTTGGTTCAGGTGCTTACAAAATTGCTGATATGGATGGTGTGCCTCTTAAGGAACCTATCAATATTTTGCATCCAAAATGTTATTATCCTTAGTAAATCATTCCTTCCTTGTGTATTTAAGTATTCCTTATAAAATAGTTATGTTTTTTTATAAGTTATGTGATTTTAACGGATTACGTTTGAATACATTTATACATGTTCTTTCTTTCTATTAAGTTTTATGTTATTGGTGAAAATATAGTAATCAAACACAGAACTAACTAGCAAAGAGATTTTTTATCCATATATAAATTTTTTCCTTTTTTTGATTTTGATACATATGTGGCACAATGCCCTATGTATCACTCTCTCTATCTCTACGCTTTGATGGTTGATGGCTCCTAGATCTCTCTAATCTATGATGTGAAGATGCAAATCTCTGTATGGTAGTCTATGAGTGGCTCCTTGACAAGATGAGATCATAAACATGCTCATGTGATCTCTCTCTCTCTCTCTCTCTATCTACATAACCTCAGCTCTCACTGGACACAAGCAAAGATGTCGGCATGCCTGCCGGGATCTCTTTGACCAATAGGGAACTCTCACTTGCTGGATGGTAGTTAGTAGGATAGGCATGTATCCTTTAGGACCTTAGATACAAAACTCCTCCATTCCACTATGCTGGCTACAAAATTAAAATACATTTATTTGTTAGTACATTTTCTTCAAAAATTAAGTTATATATTCTAATAAAGTATATGTTCTATACATGGATCTCCCTCTTGGGTATCACTGAAGGGTCTAGATGGTGGGGGCATGGAGTGAATACTCTCTCCACACTCACTATGTCTAGGTCTCAGAGGTGGTGTCTCTGTATGGGTATGTGGAGGTCATCGTGATCTCAGTGGTGTTGCATGAACAACATGCTCATCTGCATCCGTACTACCCATCAGGGGCATCCTGTCTTCTCTCTCTTCTACTATCTCCTACTCCATGGGATCTCCCTTGGAGGTGGGCTCCTCCTTGTCTCTATGATCCTCCTCCTCCTTTGGTATGTCACTATCTTAGTGTGTCCTCTCTGAAAGGTCTGGATCACCTGTGGGATAGTCATTTGGGAAGATGGGGTGGGTTCCTTGCAGACTCCAGTATCTGATGTAATCCCTATTGGGGTCAGATCAGGGGCTACCTCTATATCCTCTCTCTCATATGTATCACTGTCTATAATACCTACTACTGATGGCCAATGTATAGCATTGGGTATCTAATAGTATCTTGTCAGAGTTGAATACTAAGGTACTGCTCTAGGGACCCCTGTACAAGACTAAACTATCTTATCACTCTTTCATAGTAATACGACATTACTATGTGACTAGGATGACCCTCTAGCAGCTTGTGCTACTCCAAGTGTCTCATCTGATGTCATGTATCTGGCCACTCTGTCATATGATAGTATGGTCTCCATATCACATATGTGCCTGGTATACAGTCTAGACATACACTCTAGTAAAGGATATCTCCATACTTCCAGACAAATCCTAGTGGATAAGCAAAGGCTATAGGTGTGCCCAAATCTACCATCACTAGATAATCCTATGGTCATATACATGTGAAGTTCTTGAATAACCAAATCGACAATAGTGTGCATGTCATGAGACTCTCTCGCTGATATCTCACCGACTGACATAAATCATGATATAGATGGGCTAGCATGTTGTGGCCCCATGTGAAGATGGTCCTATCACTCTCCATCTTGCGTACACAATGGGTAAAAGGTGTTGAAAAGAGTGTACCCTTTGTATTGGGTACTACAACCAAAGAAAGTATACACAACATAACCCTCTATACCAAAGGTGTCAGACCTCCTAGTATAGATGATAGAGTGATATGATCTTCTCAGGTTCACATCTATGGAACATGTCCTATGAAATACTTTGCACCTGCACAAATATCCTCAGAACACCACTGTACTCTCATTCTGATGGGCTCACCCCAAACTGGAAGTCGCAGGATCCTGTATACATCCTCCAATGTCACTGTGATCTCTCCTAAGGGAAGATGAAAGGAACATGTGTCCTCATTCCACCTCTCTATAAGAGCCGATATCATGGCTTGGTGAAATCTCATCTATGGTAGGAATTATACCTAGTATATTCCCACATCTCTCAGCATATGTGTCTCATCCTCATCTAGCTTGAACAACTTCTCTCTGATCAACAGTAGTGGCCCTCAAAAGGGGTGCTCTCGGAGACGAACCAGGTCTTGTAAGCACAAAGAAATATCATATTAGAACTCTAAAATCACTAAAATATACATTCAACTTGACTAGGTCATGTTCAACCTCTGTTAGGTCAAGGTTGACCTTCCTGGGTCAAGGCCGACTTTTGTGGATCAAGGTCGACCTCACTCTAGAGGAGGGTATGGACCTTCCCAGTTCATGTTGACCTTAAAGGGTCAAGGTCAACATAACTAGGTCAAGGTTGACCTTTATGGGTAAAGGCTAACCTTGCCTATCAAAATAAGAATTTGAGATTAAATATTTCAAAAACAGTAAGCTTACCTCGGGAAGCAGTTGTCTTGTGGCCACGCACTATCTCAGGAGCTCCATTCCTGTTGCTCAAAGTTCTTCTTTGATTGGCATCTTAATTTCTCTCCTAAATTTTGAAAATGGTAAGAATGAGGAGGTATGTGATCTCTTCCCTTATTTATAGATAAAAATTAGGGTTTTTGGTAGGATTTTTAGGGTTTTGTTAGGGTTTACCTAGGTTAAAATTGAATTTCCCTTCATATGCTTTTAGATAGACATTCACTCTTTTCATCATAACTTGAGTTTTGTAGCTCCTTTTTCAGTGTTTTCTATGGTGTTGGAATCGTAATTCAAATACCTAACTCCTTGAATTAGTTTAGGATAGTTTAGAATCCTTCTATATAGTTTAGGAATATCTTTTTCAACAAAGTGCATATCTAGTGTATAGGGCAATCCTTATCACCTTGTTTCACCCTTCAGAAGTAGAAATAAAAAATAGGGGGCATAAGGGGCTTTATACACTTCTCAATATAATCTTAGTAAGTCTTAGGTGATTTATGGATTTTCATTAACCTTGTGTGTTGCAAGTTGTGGGTACTAACAGTTTCTTGCAGGATCTATACATTGAGGACTTGGCTATATCCTTTTTATTTTTGTGATATTTTCTTACTTTAGCTTGCATATTCATGTAGTTTCATATCTAAGCTAAAGTGGGGGATAAAATTATCATCTTAAAATGGAATAACTTCCATTTTGGTAGGTTAGCACCCTCTTTTAGTGCATTTACATGATAGATTTGCATTTAGGATGCATATGCACTTGGAATTAGGGTTAGGATCTTGAGGATTCTCCTTGATTTCCTTCCCTGTGGCTCTAATTTCTAGGTAGGACCTATGTATTGGTCCTCCTAGAATTCATCACATATCTTCTAGGCCCCTATGCCTATTTCTAGCATTATGTTCTATTTTCCCATCATCCTACGTCCATGACCGACCTGGGAACTTCACTGACATTCTATGTTGACCAACCTGAAACCTCAAGTCAGGGTCAAGGTCAACCCTGACCTAGGTCAGGGTTGAGGTAGAAATTGACCTAGGTTAGGGTCAAGGTCAACCTTGACCTAGGTTAGGGTTGAGGTTGAGGTTGACCTCTTTCAATTTTTGGTTCCCGCTTTCAAATTTGGATCATAGCAGGGTCCTAAATCTAAAATTGGCCCCCGAATTTGAATGCGGAAGGGTTTTCATTCAAATTTAATTAAATGAATTTCCTCCTTAGTTGGTCATTGTGATTGGACCATAATTCAAGGTGAAATTTGAATTATGGGCCCTTGCATTTCCCTAGGAGGCTTACCTTGAAATCTCTATATAAACACTCTTGTTTGCCTTCATTAGGAGATTATGAGATCATGATATTATGACATGATTATGAAATGATACAATGGTGACATGATGATGATGCAAGAATGCAAGAGGGTGATATAGGAGGACATGATATAATGATTCCTTAATACATTCAAGCATTTTTTGGACAAGCTATTGTGGATGTTCATTGGAGAAAGAAAGAGTTCTTCCATCCTTCCTTCTTCTTTGATCTACAATTTTAAACATTCAAGCATTCAAAAGATACAATCATGGGGTAGAAACTATAAATTGTGAGTTTGGTAGGAGTACTTTAGCCTTGGGGGCTTGGTATAATTTCTTTATCATATTAAATCTATACATTTCTCTCTCATTTCAATTCATGTTTGGATTCAATCTAGAGGATTACATCTTGGCATTGCACATTCAAAGCTCTTCCTAAGAGAAAATCACACACATATTCTATTACATTTGGCTATTTGCGGAGGTGGAAATCACCAAAACGGGGGTTTGATTAAGGAAAAACCCTATATAGCCACCCAAAAACACCATTTTTAGATATCTACTATCGCTGTTTTGGGAGTTGTAGAGAAGACTTGGATACCCTTTTCGGAAAACTTTCAGGATCCGCAAACAAAATTTCTATCAGAGCAGTGTAGCTCAAGGTAGACATGTAGGGGTACAATTGCGCCCCTACATTTGGGTCAAGGTTGACCTGACTCAGAAAAGAAAAATATTTATGGGTTTTCTCTGTCTCTGTGTTTCTGTTCCAGATCCGAATGCAGAATTTCCAGAAACTTGATACAGACACCAGAAAATAGGCTTTTCCAGATCTTCTATATTATGAGGTATGTACTTAATTCCATTATTCTTTGCAAACATTTCCAGATTTACATTCCTTATTATTACAATTAAATGTAAGTAGTTAAATGTGGCATAGGGTCTCTTTTATGTGAAAATCCTCATTGTTCAAAACCCTATCTAAACGTCTCCATATTTTCCCATATTACAAGAAATAAATTGAATGAGAATGGAGATGTAACCAGAAATAAAGAAAGATTAGTTTGCAAAGGGTATGCACAAGAAGAAGGGATTGACTATGTAGAAATTTTTTCACCCATTGCTAGACTTGAAGGAGTAAGAATATTACTTGCATACGCAACATATAAAGGACTCAAAGTATATCAGATGGATGTTAAGTTTGCATTTTTGAATGGAATACTAGAAGAAGAGGTATACACTGAACAATCAGAAGGATTTGTTGATCTTGGTTAGATAAACATGGTATGTAAGTTACACAAATATTTATATGGATTGAAACAAGCACCGAGAGCATGGTATGAAAGACTACACTCCTATCTAATAAGTATTGGATTTATTAGAACAAGTGATAATAACAATTTGTATTTGAAAGGAGGAAATGATGATAATGTTGATTACAATTATTCAATTGTGTATTGTCATTGATGTTTACACAAGTATAGTGATGTTTAAACAAATATCTAATCCTCTCCCAGCATAGTCAGTGTCTATCGAGCTCTCTCGGGCATTGAATATGACCAAAGTGTTTTTTATTTCTAACCGAGTTCTCTCAGGCATTACAGTGTTGGTTAGGCGTTGAAGGGTTTCAGTATTGACTAAGAAAAATAGTTAGTGTCAGGCGACTAACAGTGGATTATATTTTATGGATAATTAGTTATATGCAGCTGACAAACATGAGTTTTATTATTTATTTGGAAGGATATCAAGGCCAACTTGACAAGGCTTAACATATATATGTAAGGTCAAGTTTGGATTGAATTGTGTGAGACAATTAAGGTGATGTGGAATTGTGTGTGAAGTGTGATATGAAGAGTGAAGGCAAACTCAGATGGGATTCTAATTGAAGACAGAATATAGAGGACTGCAATAGAATATCCGATCAGTGAGGATCACGTATTTAATCTAGAAAAAAGATATGAATTAGCAAAGACAAATTCTTATCAAAATAGGTCAATCCATTGTTACTCTTTAACAATTATAGCACTGATCAAAATATATTAACAGAGCAGACTTAATAGTCTTTTGTAAATCCTCTAACAAGGTGACATTTCTACATTGAATTGTTTGAAGACCTCTCACAAGGCCACTCCTTACAAGGTGATTAAATCCTCTAACTGGGTCACACCTAATAGTGTGTTATTGTAACCTTTAATAGGGTTGGCTCCTAACAAGGCTCACTTCAGAAGAGTGAAAAATAGTAACTAGTTTCTATTGGTGGTTTTTCCCATATTAGTTTTCCACGTTAAATCTTGGTGTTATTTATGTACATTTCATTTTCTTTATAGTTTATGTTTCTATAATTAATTACTAAAGATAATCATAGATAATATCTTAAGATATGCTATGTTTACCGAGTGACAGTGAAATATCTATGTTAACAGAGCAATAGTGACTGATTTTCTTAAGGCATCTAAGGGACTTGGATTTGTTTTTATGGTAACTAATTCACCCCTCCCCTCTTAGTTACTATACTCATTTCCAACAGTTGGTATCAGAGTTGCAAGTTCTTATAGGGAAGGTTTAAAGGCCTATGCTAAAGATCAAAGATGTCTTACAAAAGGGAGATCCCTAAGCTCAACAAGGACAACTTCGTTGCATGGCACGATCTGATGAGGCTACATCTATCTAGTATTGGAGGTACTGGTTTGCAATTCCTAGATCACAAGTATGTGGAACCACCGAGACTTATGTCTGTGGATCAGATGGCTTAAATGAAGTATCATAAAATAATGATGATTGATATATCCTCTGCACTCAGCTATTTCAATTTTGATGAAGTCAAGGACTACCCTACTGCCTTTAATATGTGGAAAAAACTACATGATATCTATGGAGGAGGTGCAAATGTAAAGAGAGCCAAAGCATAAAGTCTAAGAGGTCAGTTTGATATGATGAAAATGAAATAAGAAGAAAACATTACAAAATATAGTGAAAGAATCAAGAAAAGTGTTGGTGCTATCAGAGCTACCGGTGGAGTAATTGAAGACACAAAAATGGTTAGCAAGGTATTGACAAATTTACTTCCTATTTATGCAATTAGAGTTTCAGCTATTCAAGAGATGAGATGTAGTAATGGTATAACTCTAGATGGATTGATTGGAAGATTATCAACCTTTGAGTTAGATAACTTTGAAAATTATTCTCCTAATCCTAGCAATCTTGAGTCAACATTCAAAGCTAAATTAAACCTTGGAAAGATGAAGGGAAAAAAGATTAACAGTGATAGTGATGATGATTCTGATGACGAGGATCTGGAAATCATTGAAGCATTACTTGCAAGGAGAGATGCAAAAGGAAAAGGACAATAAAAAGGAAGAATATTCACAGTTAGCAACAATGTTCCTTTTTATTGTCCTTTTCCTTTTGCATCTCTCCTTAAGTCTATTAGAGAGATGAGGTTGGTCACATTGCTGCTAAATGTCCGAACAAGGAAGACAAAGGTGAGAAAAATTTCAACAAGTATAAAGGAAAGAAAGATTACAAAAGATACAAAAGCTACAAGGACAAAGGTAAGAAATCTTGTTATATTCCTAAAGATTCTGATAGTGATGAAGATGAAGATGAAATGGTTTACATTTCTATTAAGGATGAGTCAGATAGTGAAGACAATGAAAAGACAACACTATATTATCATATTAGTAAGAATGACACCAGGATAATTGATAGTGGTTTTTCTCATCACATGAATGGTGATAAACCAAAATTGAACATCTTGAACACTATGATTGTGGGAGTGTTAGTTTTGGGAATGATGAACCTTGCTATGTAAAAGGTAAAGGTTGTATTGCTCTTACTGAAGGAATCAAATGTTATAATGCTTATTGGGTTGAAGGAATAAGGCGTAATCTACTAAGTGTTGCACAACTAAACAACATTGGTTTCAAGGTAGAATTCATGAATGGTAAGGAAAAGCTCCTAGATTGTAGAGGAAACCTAGTTGGAACTAGCAGGCAAACAAAAGCTAATCTATTTTATCCTGATCTCAATGAAAGTTCATGTTTTATTGCACAAGTAGAAGAAAGTTGGTTATGACATAAAAGGTTGTGTCATGTGAACTTTGACAACCTAATCAACATAAGTAAGAACAAAAGAGTAAGAGGTATTCTTATTCTGAAAAAAACCTGAACTAGCAATATGCAAACAATGTTGAATTGGGAAGATGAGCAAAACTAGATTCAAGAGAAAGAACTACAATACAGAAGAAGTCTTGGAATTGGTGCATACTAACTTATGTGGACTAATTGGAACAACAAGTTACACAAATGAGAAGTACTTCATTCTATTTGTTGATGATCATTTTAGAATGATGAATGTTATGTTTCTCAAAGACAAATTAGAAGCCTTTCAGAAGTTCAAATGGTACCTAGCCAGAGTTGAAAAAGAAACAGGAAAGAAACTTAAATGCTTAAGATCTGACAGAGGAGGAGAGTTCATTTTTAATGAATTCAATGAGTTCTACAATGAAAGAGGAATCAAAAGATAGGTATCTGCCCCATGTACACCACAACAGAATGGTATAGCAGAAAGAAGGAATAGATCCATTATGTATTATGCAAGAACCTTGATGATTGAGAAGGATTTTGCTACCAAATACTGGAAGGAAGCCATTAGCACTGCAATTCACACCTTGAATCAAGTTCAACTTAGAAAGGTACTGAGAAGATACCTTTTGAATTATGGTATGGATATAAACCTAATGTTCATTATTTCAAAGTATTTGGAAGTATATGCTACATATTAAAGGAAATAAGAAATGGAAAACTTGATGTAAAAGGTGATGAAGATATATTCCCAAGCTACTCCAGCAAAAGGAATATAAATGTTTAAATCTTATTGCTCATAAAGTCATAGAAAGTGTGCATGTAAAGGTTGATGAGTTTGCAGAAAGAAATGAAGAATAGAGAAGTAAAGAGGCTAAATATTATTGAAACTTTGTGTATTATGAACCTGATACTATACCTAAGACTCAGGCAATGGTTCTCGGATAGCAAGCATGTCAACCACTAAATTCATCTTCACAAACCTTGTTGCAAATTATGCAACCAGTGATGCTAACTGAAGAAACTGAGTCACAAACAGAGGGAATCGAGTCTCAGACTGAAGAAACTGAGTCACAAATAGAAGCACCCGAGTCATAGAAAAAGGTACCAGAGTCATAGAAAGATACACCCAAGTCTCAGATAGTGGAGCCCGAGTATCAGACATAAGAACAAGACAAAATATTTGAGCATGGTGAACATAGTAGAGCAAGCCTAGAATCAAAGAGGAAGGATCTTGTACTTTTGAAATATGTTAGAAGGCATCATGCACCTAAACAAATAATTGGAGATAAGACAAAAGGTGTAATGACAAGGAGAAAGATAAAATTTACATGTTTACTTAGTGAAATTGAACCTAGAACTGTTAAAGATGCATTGGATGATGAGAACTGGATTGAAGAAATGAATGAAGTAATCGAGCAGATAGAAAAGAAAAAAACTTGGAATCTTGTACGTAGACCAAAAGGAAAGAATGTGACTAGTACTAAGTGGGTTTTCAGAATAAGATGAATGAGAAAGGTGAAGTTTCCAGAAACAAAGCCAGACTAGTATGTAAAGGATATGCTCAAGAAGAGGGTATTGACTATGGAGAAAATTTTGCTCCTGTTGCAAGACTTGAAGGAGTCAGAACTATTCTGGCATATGATGCACATAAAGGATTCAAGGTATATCAAATGGATGTAAAATCTGCATTCTTGAATGAAATTATTGAAGAGGAAGTCTACATTGAGTAACCTGAAGGTTTTGTCGAACCTAACAAAAGGAATATGGTTTTCAAATTGCAAAAAGCATTGTATGGACTGAAGTAACCTCCAAGAGCCTAGTATGAAAGATTGCATGGTTACTTGATAAGTAATCGATTTCAGAGAACTAATGACAATAGTAGCTTGTACATCAAAGAAGGACCTCAGAACAAGATATTATTAGCAGAAATATTTGTTGATGACATATGTTTACTGGATATGATGACTTATGCAGATTATTCTCAGAAGCTATGACTAAGGAATTTGAGATGTCTATGTTTGGTGAAATCAAATTATTTTTTGGCTTACAAGTTTATCAGATGAAGGATGGTATCTACATTACTCAATCTAATTACATAAAAGACATACTGAAGAAATTTGGGATGGAAGATTCTAGACCAGTTGGAAGACCTATGCCTACTGGACATAAGCTATCTAAGGATGATGATTCAAAGTAGGTAAATCAGACTACATACAAATCCATGATTGGAAAACTTCAATCTATTGTTCACACTAGATTTGATATGGAATTAGAAGTTGGTATTGTTTCAAGGTTTTCAGATAATCCTAGAGAGAATAAGTTGATGGTTATCAAAAGGATTCTGAGATATCTTAAGGGTACTGAAGATTATGGATTATGGTATAAGAAAGAAGGAAACTTTGATTTGAAGACTTTTACTGATGCGGATTGGGCAGGAAGTGTTGACGACAGAAAGAGAATAAGTGGTGGAGCACTATTTCTTGGAAAGAGGTTAGTCTCCTGGACAAGCAAGAAATAGAACTGCATTTCTCAATCTACAGCAAAAGTAGAATATGTTGCTGCAATAGTGAATTGTTCAAACATCATATGGTTCAAACAATTGTTGTCAGGTATGAAGGTGGATATCACAAAACCTATCATTATCTGATGTGTGTCCAACAACAATTCTATTAACATTAAAGAACCCTGTGATGCATACTAAGACTAAACATATTGCAATAAAGTATCATTTCTTGAGGGAATTGGTTCAGAACAAAGAAGTAATATTGGAATATGTGAATACCTCTACCTAAGGATGCATTTTTGTATCTTAGAGGAAAGATAGGGGTAATTCCCCTAACTAAGGCTCACTAAAACATAGTTTAGTGATGCATCAACTGAGCTATAGAACAAACTTAACATGTTGATGTAGATATTTAGAGCTTATTTCATATGAATCAGTATAGACAAGTACATTACAATTTCATTAATATGTCAGTTGATATCTTTGGCATTGGTTGTCAAAGAGGGAGAGATTATTGTATGTCATAATAATTCATGATGGAGGGAGAGATTGCTATATGATCAGTGAAATAGGGGGAGATTACTGCTGGAGAGATTGATGAAAGAGGGAGAACTTTATTAGAGAAAGATATTAATGTAAGAAGGAGAAATCTATATTTCAGTGTTTGAGGGAGTTTTGGATGAGAATCAAAATGAAGCTAAAAACATTAATAAAATTGGATGAGAATGAGAATGAAGCTAAGGACATTAATAATATTTCATTCTTATGACCGTTGATCTATAATTATTTGATTTATGACATGTGTTACCATCATTGCCAAAGAGGGAGATTGTTGATGACAATTACTCAATTGTGTATTGTCATTGATGTTTACACAAGTATAGTGATGTTTACACAAATGTCTAATCCTATCCGAAGCACAGTAAGTGTCTACCGAGCTCTCTCGGACATTGAAGATGACCAAAGTGTTTTTATTTCTAACTGAGTTCTCTCGGGCATTACAGTGTTGGTTGGGCGTTGAAGGATTTCACTATTGACCGAGAAAAATAGTTACTGTAATCCGATCAACAGTGGATTATATTTTATGGATAATTACTTATATGCAGCCGACAAACATGAGTTTTATTATTTATTTGGAAGGATATCAAGGCCGACTTGACAAGGCTTAACATATATATGTAAGGCCTAATGACATGTAACTGTTTGAATGTTTGAAGATGTTAAGTTGATGATCATGCAAGGCATTAAATAAGTTAATGTATTATATTATCATTGATGTCAACTTGATATAATCTGTATGGTCATGAAAATACTGCCAAAGAATTCAAAGAACTGATGAATCAAGGCTATGCTATCAGTAATACATACAAGTCAAGTATTCACTAAGTAACTGCATACATCGACAGAGTGCACAACGATGGTCAGAGTAAAGAGCAGAGTCACAGTGTTACCCGATGAGCTAATGCACAACATTAGGGACAAGCAGAGTTACAATTTTAACTGACGAGTAAAGCACAGAGTAACCCAATAGAAATAATTTTAGTGTTGCCTGACGGAGAAGACAAGGATGGAGATCCTGATGAAAACTAAAGTCACAACCACAGAATAGTCAGTTATCACCTATGACCAACTAAAATGTTGACTGATAGAACAGAGAGTTCAGAAAATGACAAAATGCTTAGCTATCAAGAAGCTAAAGATAGAATTAACGGATACATATCATTGTTTTAATCATCTAGATAAAGCCAAAGATAAGTAAGTAATTTAAAGATGATTTGTCCAGTTGGCAAGAATATCTCTATGAGATAAATCAGGGGTTTGCTTTAAATCTATTGGCGAGAATTGTGGAACATGCCAGGAATCAAGAAAGCCAAAAAAAGGGGAAATCATGTCTATATAGAGACAAACCTAATTCATTATGAATGGAGGGGTGAACAAGAGAATAGAGGAAAGATGCTAAAGAAAATCTGAAGTAGAAGAAAAGTCTTCATTCAGCCTTGATCAACAAGCTGAGGAAAGAGCTAGATTCTGCATACACCGATAAACAGTGAGACAAGCATCACAGAGCATAACAGTGTGGAGCAAAGGTATAAGTGATTATATTGATCAGAGAGGTAATGGACTTACAATAGATCTAAAAATATGCAATTGAGTTGTATGTATGAACATATCATTAGTGTTTCGGTTTAACCATTGAAGTATAAAGCCTCTTAACTGAGTAGGACTTAAAAGTCTTTTACAATTGAGATACATCCCAAGGAGTATCAAAAAGTTTGATCACAAAAGTAGCATTGGATATTCCCGATACCTATTAATAGGCCAAGAGAGTTTGATCAAGGATGGTAGCATTAGATGCCAGATACTAGTTGACAAACTATTTCTAGATCCTCTAACAAGGTCACACCTAACAGTGTGTTTGTAATCTTTAACAGGGTTGGATCCTAATAGAGCTCACTTGAGAAGAGTGAAAATTTGGGGTACCGGTCCCAATGGTTTTTCCCTTAACAAGGTTTCCATGTTAAAATCCTTGTGTTATGTGTTTATGGTTTATTACTTTATTGTTTTACATTTCACACATGCATTTCTAGATTGATCGGTATACTCTGCATATTTACTGTGTTTTGGTAAATAGTTAACTGCTTATTGGTAATCATACAAAAGAGAGATTAACAAAGCAATCTGACAAGTAGAAAATTGATTAGTTTTTCAAGGCATGCATATTGTAGGACAAAAGGTAACTTGAGACATAATTAGTGGTTATAAGTTTTAAGGGTTGATTTAAGGATTAATTTTTGAGGCCACTGATTCACCTCCCACCTCTCAATTATTACTAAAAATTGGTATCAGAGCTTGTGTGCTTAGAAGGAAGGTTTCAAGACCTAAGCTAAAGATCACAAGATGAATAGACGAGATGTGCCCAAATTGAACAAAGGTAATTTTTCTTCATGGTAGATTAGAATAAGACTCCACTTATCAGGTATTGGTAATGATGTTACTCAATACTTAGATACTGAATATGTGTTGCCCACAGGAGCACCAACAGTTGAACAAATGAGAGAGAAGCATGAGCATAGTTGCATGATGATAGAGCTTGCTTCCTCACTCTCTGATGCTAAATTTGAAGATGTCAAAACCTGCAAGATTGCAAAGCAGATGTGAGATAAATTGATGCTTGTACATGGTGGTGACAAAAATGTTTTGAGAGCCAAGCTAGAAATCCTTAGAGGAAAGTTTGATGATATCAAAATTTAAGAAGGTGAAAACATCACCCAGTACAACACAAGAATCAAAGAGGTATTCAATGCTATCTGAGGATTTGGAGGTGTACTAGAAGAAGATACAGTGGTAAGTAAAATTCTAAGAACCTTACTGCCTACTTATGCTATTAGAGTATCTGCCATTCAAGAAATGAGGGCAGTAGCAAATAGAAATGTTACTCTAGACAGTTTGATTGGAAGAGTGATTTCATTTGAGATGAATAACTTTGATAATAGTGTCTTACCAAACATAGTCTGCATTCAAAACTTCTATTAGAATAAGTAAATCAAGTCGTAAGCACACTATGAGAAAATATAGTGATAGTGAAAGTGAAGAAGAAGATCTTGATGAAATTGAAGCACTCATGGCTAGAAGAATGAAAAGAGGCAAAGGTAAATACAAAGGTAAATTACCACTTGTTCTTTTTTAATTGTAAAGAGATTGGACACTTTGCTGTAAGATGTACTAACAGAAGAAAAGATAACAGAAGTAATGCAAGATAATTTGAAAAGAAATCTGACAGAGGTGATTATAGAAGCTACTGACAATCAAAAAGAAGAGATACCTGAGACTACAAGGACAAAGGAAAGAAGGCCAATTACCTAGAAAAATGCAAAGATGATGATACTGACACAAAATTTGATGAAGACATTGAGATGGTGTTTGTGGTAGTAAAAGATGATGATGAAGAAAGGTATATAGAAACTGCACTCATATCTAAAGTTAGTAAAAATGATGTCTGGACATAGATAGTGGTTGCACTCACCATATGACCAATGATAAGCAAAATTTTGAGACTTTTGAGTACTATAAAGGTGGTTTTGTAAGAATGGGTAATGACACACGTTGTCCAGTTGAAGGTAGAGGAACTATAATGTTGAATAACCAGATAAAATGTGAAAATTTTTATTGGGTAAATGTATTGAATTATAATCTTTTGAGTGTTTCTCAGTTGAATAATTAAGGTCACAAAGTAGCATTTGAAAATAAGAAGGAAAAGATCTTTAGTAAATCATGAAATCTGATTGGTACTGGTGAGCAGACAAAAGGTAACTTATTCTATCTGAATAATACTGACACCACTTGTTTGATTTCTACAAACGAAGACATATGGTTGTGGCACAAAAGATTGTGTCATGTGAATTTTGACAACATGATAAAGATTAGCAAAAAGAAAAATGTCAGAGGCTTACCGACGATGACCAAGCCCGACAACATCATGTGTAAGGACTATCAAAATGGTAAAATGACAAAGTCTAGTTTCAAAAGAAAAACCCATACATCTGATGCAATTATAGAATTATTCCATACTGAATTATGTAGAAATATGAGGACAAAGAGTTATTATGGAGATAGATATTTTATTCTCTTTGTTGATGATTACTCTAGAATGATGATAGTCATGTTTCTAAAAGATAAATATGAAGCATTTAAGATGTTTAAATGGTATAAGGCAATGGTTGAGAAGCAAAGTGGTAAGGAGTTAAAATAATTAAGGTTAGATAGAGGAGGGTAATTTATTTCAGATGAATTCAATAACTTTTGTAATGAGCATGCAATCAGAAGATAGGTCTCTACACCAAGAACACCACAACAAAATGGAATTGCTGAAAGAAGGAACAAATCCATAGTTGATTGTGCAAGGACATTGATGATAGAGAAAGGCGTCACCCAAATATTCTAGAGAGAAGCTGTCAGTATGGTTTTTTATACATTGAATCGAGTACAATTGAATAAAGACACCAAAAAGACACCTTATGAGCTATGGTATGGATACACACCAAATGCAAGTTATTTCAAAAATTTTGGAAGTCAGTGCTATATCTTAAAAGATGATAGAAATGGAAACTTGACTCCAAGAGTGATGAAGGAATCTTTCTAGGGTATTCTACCAAAAGCAAGGCTTATAAATGTCTAAACAAAGCCTCTAACAAAATTGTTGAAAGTGCAAATGTAAAGATAGATGAATTTGCAAAGAAAAATGAAAAGGAAAGCACTAAAGAACCAGAGAACTACAATAGGTTCACTTAAAATGAGGAACCTGACACTCTACCCAACCAAAAATGTAGAGATCCCGAGCAACAGATCATTGCACCCGAGCATTAGGCTGCAAATATCGATGATCAAAATATTGCTCAAGATGATGCACAAAGTGATGGAGAACATAATGAAGAACAAAATAATGATCAAGCTGATAGACAAAAATCTGAACCTATACTTTCCAGATATGTCAGAAGGAACCATCCATAGAACTAGATCATAGGAGACAAGAAGGCTGGTATGAGAACCAGAAGTAAGTCTCTAAATACAAGATGTCTTATTTGTGATTATGAGCCCAAATTTGTCAATGCTGCACTAGATAATGATGAATGAATAAGTGCTATGAATGAAGAGATTGAGAAGATAGAGAAAAACAAGACATGGACACTTGTACCGAGACCAGATGACAAGAATGTCATCAGTACAAAATGGATATTTAAGAATAATTTGAATGAGAATGGAGAAGTCACCAGAACTAAAGCAATACTAGTATGCAAGGGGTATGCACAAGAAGAAGGAATTGACTATGGAGAGACCTTTGCACCTATTTCTAGGCTAGAAGGAGTGATAATATTAATTTCTTATGCTCCATGCAAATGATTCAAGGTATATCAAATGGATGTCAAGTCTACATTCCTAAATGGAATACTTGAAAAAGAGGTATACATTGAACAACCAGAAGGGTTTGTTGATCCAGACAAGAGGGACATGGTATGTAGACTACACAAAGCCCTATATGGATTGAAACAAGCACCCTGAGCTTGGTATGAAAGACTTCATTCCTATCTTATAAGTATTAGATTTGTAAGGACTAGTGAAAATAGTAATCTTTATTTGAAGGAAGATACTGATGCTAACATTTTGATTGTTGAGATATTTGTTGATGACATCATATTTGGAGGCAACGATATGCTATGCAAATCATTTACAAATGAAATGAGAAAAGAGTTTGAGATGTCTATGTATGGAGAGATCAAGTTCTTTCTTGGTCTATAGATTATGCAACAAGATGAAGGTATTTTCATTACACAATCCAAGTACATCAAAGAAGTACTAAAAATATTCAAGATGGCATAGTCCAAACTAGTAGGAACACTGATGGAAACTAGATGTAAGCTGACAAAGTAAGACAAGTCATCAGAGGTAAATCAGACTTTGTACATTTCAATGATTGGAAAACTCATGTATGTTATACATACTAGACCAGATATTGCACATGCAGTAAGAATAGTTGCTAGATTTTCTGCTAATCCCAGGGAATCACATATGACTGCTGTGAAAAGAATCCTAAGATATCTAAAGAATACCAAGGAATATGGCCTATGGTATAAGAGAGAAGGAAAATTTGAACTTAAGGTCTTTACCGACGTTGATTGGGATGGAAATATTGATGACCGGAAGAGAACAACTAGAGGAGCATTCTTTATGGGTGACAAACTTGTCACATGGATCAGAAAGAAGCAAGGATGCATCTTTCAATCTACTGTAGAGGCAGAGTATGTTTCTACTATAGCAAACTGCTCAAATATTGCATGGATCAAACAGTTATTGGAAGGTATGCATATGAAAAATTTAGAATCGGTAATTATCTATTATGATAATACAAGTACAATAAACATTTCCAAGAATCTATTCATGCATGCTAAAACAAAGCATATTGCCATCAAGCATCATTACTTGAGAGAACAAGTTCAGGTAAAGGAAGTGAAATTTGAGTATGTGCAATCAAAGGAACAATTGGCCGATATCTTCACCAAACCACTGTCCAAGGATGCATTTGAATACTTGAGAAAGAGACTAGGGGTTAGACCCTTGTCTACTGGTCAGTAAGATGACTAGAAAGCTGCATCAGCCTGCATATTATTAGAATATCATTCATGTTGATGCAAGTAGAAAGATAGACTACAAAGATACATCTATACACAACAAGGTATTTATCTACTCCAAGCACCAGAGTTATTATCGATGGATTGGGAAATTCAAGGAATATATTATGGATAGAAAGGATCTATTTAACATTGCTGTCAAAATACTTGTTTTGCAAAATATTTATTTGCAAATATATTTGTTTGGAATTACTGTCAAAGGTAGAGAGTTTATCCATTATCATCTCAAGAAGAGATCATATCAATCAAAGTATCCAAAGGTAGAAAATGTAACAAGAAAGGGAGAGTACACACAAAGGAAGAGAATTACTCACAAAAGACATCACAAGAAAGGAGAACAGTCAAAGGGAGAGAGTTTGACATAGAAGGAGAACACATCACATCAGAAAAAGAAAGATTCTACATCCATCCAGTAAAGGGATTGAAGACAGAAAGAAAGCTACAAGAATCAAATCAAAGCTATTTGAGCTTACCAATAGCCATACATTTGTAATAGTTACATTAGGAAAGCTTGATGAAACTGTATATTTCATATTGTATTAGTAATAGTAGTATGATAATGTAGTATGTTGCCATCAATGCCAAAGGGAGAGATTGATGACATGTAACTGTTTGAATATTTGAAGATGTTAAGTTGATGATCATGCAAGGGATTAAATAAGTTAATGTATTGTATTTTCATTGATGTCAACTTGATATAATCTGTATGGTCATGAAAATACTGCCAAAGACTTCAAAGAATCGATGAATCAAGGCTATGCTATTGTAGACGTCCAAAAATATTAATATTATTATTAATATTAATTTCCCTCCTATTCCTCTAACTATTTAATTCAAATTAATTAAATAGTTTCATTTCCCAATAGTTTAAACACTATTCTGATGTATTTTATTTAAATACATTTTCTTCACAAAATCCCCTTTTTGATAAATTTATATTTATTAAAATCCTCCATTTTCTTAATTCTTCTAAGCTATGATTTGTTCAAATTTAATTTGAATTAAATCT
>MU228384.1:3226921-3242889 GCA_018584345.1 Thuja plicata | reverse complement strand
ACATGCTTTTCTTGTCATGATATGTTTGATTTTACATGCTTTTCTTGTCATGATATATAACCCGCTAATGTTTGCATGTTTGAGCTTGCTCCCAACAGATTGAAGATTTCACGTATACACAGCTATCAATAATACATACAAGTCAAGTATTCACTAAGTAACTGCATACACCGACAGAGTGCACACCGATGGTCAGAGTAAAAGAGCAAAGTCACAGTGTTACCCGATGAGCTAATGCACAAAATTACCGAAGAGCAGAGTTACAGTGTTGACCGATGAGCAAAGCATAGAGTAACCCGAAAGAAAGAATTTTAGTGTTGCCCGACAGAGAAGACAAGGACAAAGATCTTGATGATAACTGAAGTCACACCGATGGAACAGTTAGTTATCACTAATGAATAACTGAAGTGTTGACTGATAGAACAAAGAGTTTAGAAAATGACAAAATGCTTAGCTGTCAAGAAGCTAAAGATAGAATTAACAGACACTTATCATTGTTTTAATCATCCAAATAAAGTCAAAGATAAGTAAGTAATTTAAAGATGATTTGTCCAGTTGGAAAGAAGATCTCTATGGGATAAATCAGGAGTTTGCTTTAAATCTATTGGCAATAATTATGGAACATGCCAAGAATCAAGAAAGCCAAAAAATGGGAAATCATGTCTATATAGAGACAAAACCAATTCATTATGAATGGCAGGGTGAACAAGAGAATAGAGGAAAGATGCTAAATAAAATCTAAAGGAGAAGAAAGTATTCATTCAGCCCTGATCAAAAAGTTGAGGAAAGAGCTAGATTCGGTAGACATCGATGAACAGTGAGACAAGCATCATTGATCAGAACAGTGTGGAGCAAAGGTATAAGTGATTATATTGAACAGAGAGGTAATTGAATTACAATAGATCTGAAAATATGCAATTGAGTTGTATGTATGAACAGATCATTAGTGTTTTAGTTTAACCATTGAAGCATAAAGCCTCTTTACTGAGCAGGACTTAAAATTATTTTAAAATTGAGATACATCCCAAGGAGCATCAAAAAGTTTGATCACAAAAGTAGCATTGGATATGCCTGATACCTATTGACAGGCCAAGAGAGTTTGATCAAGGATGGTAGCATTAGATTCCAGATACTAGTTGAAAAACTATTTCTAAATCCTCTAACAAGGTCACACCTAACATTGTGTTTGTAATCTTTAACAGGGTTTTCTCCTAACATAGCTCACTTCAGAAGAGTAAACATTTGGGGTACCGGTCCTAGTGGTTTTTCCCTTAACAGGGTTTTCGCATTAAAATCCTTGTGTTATGTGTTTATGGTTTATTACGTTGCTATTTTACATTTCACATATGCATTTCTAGATTGATCGGTATACTCTGCATATTTATTGTGTTTCGGTAAATAGTTAACTTCTTATCGGTAATCATACAGAAGAGAGATTAACAAAGAAATTTGACAAGTAGAAAATTTATTAAAGGTTTTCAAGGCATGCATCTTGTAGGGAAGAAGATAACTTGAGACATAATTAGTGGTTATAAGTTTTAAGGGTTGATTTAAGGATTAATTTTTGAGGCCACCTCTCAGTTATTTCTAACAAGGACAAGTTTGGATTGAATTTTGTGAGACAATTAAGGTGATGTGGAATTGCATGTGAAGTGTGATATGAAGAGTGAAGGCAAAATCAGACGGGATTCTGATTGAAGATAGAATATAGAGGAATGAAGTAGAATATTCAATCTATGAGGATCAAGTATTTAATCTAGAACAGAGATTTGAATCAACAAAGACAGTTTCTTATCAAAACAGGTCAATTCATTGTTACTCTCTGACAATTGTAGCATTGATCAAAATATCTTAACAGAGTAGACTTAACAGTCTTTTGTAAATCCTTTAACAAGGTGAAATTTGTATATTGAAGTGTTTGAAGACCTCTCACAAGGCCACTCCTTATAGGGTGATTAAATCTTATAGCTGGGTCACACCTAACAGTGTGTTATTGTAACCTTTAACAGTGTTGGCTCCTAACAAGGCTCACTTCACAAGAGTGAAAAACAATGACTAGTTTCTATTGGTGGTTTTTCCCATATTGGGTTTCCACGTTAACTCTTCATGTTATCTGTTGTTATTTCATTTTCTTTATGGTTTATGTTTCTACAATTAATTACTAAAGATAATCACAGTTAATATCTTAAGATTATCTATGTTAACCGAGTGACAGTGAAATATCTATATTAACCAAGAAACAGTGATTGATTTGATTAAGACATCTAAGGGACTTGGATTTGTTTTTGTGGTAACTGATTCACCCCTCCCCTCTCATTTACTCAACTCATTTCCAACTGATAAGACCCTTATTGCTGAAATATTTGTTGATGATATTATATTTGGAGGTAATGATAACCTATGCACTTCATTTGCTGATGAAATGAGGAAAGAATTTGAAATGTCAATGTTTGGAGAGATCACATTTTTTCTTGGCTTGGAAATTTTACAATAGACTATAGGTATCTATATTACTCAATCAAAATACATCAAGGAAGTACTGAAGAAATTCAGAATGGAAGAATCAAAACTAGTCAGAACACCTATGGTGACAGGATGCAAATTGAGAAAAGAAGATAAGACACCTGAGGTAAATCAAACTTTGTATAGATCTATGATTGGTAAGTTGATGTATGTTGTACAAACAAGACCAGACATAGCACATGCAGTTTGAATTGTTGCCATATTTTTTTCTAATCCCAGAGAATCACATATGACTGCTGTGAAAAGAATTTTTAGATATCTAAATAATACTAAGGATTATGGACTATGGTACAAAAGGGAAGGAAAGTTCAAACTGAAAGTTTATACTGATGCTAATTGGGCTGAGAACATTGATGATAGAAAGAGAACTACTAGTGGAGCATTCTATATAGGAGAGATATTAGTTACTTGGATAAGAAAGAAGCAAGGATGCATATCTCAGTCAACTGCAGAAGAATAATATGTTATTGCTGATGCAATTTTTTCGAACATTGCATGGATAAATAAACTGTTGAAATGCATGAATGAAGAGATCACTGACCCAATGATAATTTACTGTGACAATGCAAGTGCAATAAATATTTCAAAAAACCTTGTGATGCATGCAAAGGAAAAGCATATATCTATCAAATATCACTACTTGAGGGAACAAGTACAAGATAAACAAGTGATAGTGAAATATGTATAATTGAAAGAACAACTTGCAGACATATTTACCAAACCCTTACTGAAGGATAAATTTGAGTACTTGAGAGGTAGACTAGGGGTTCATACCTTGTCTGTTGGTCACTAAGCTGACTAGGAGGTTGCATCAACCTACATCAAATCAAAATATCAATCATGTTGATGCAAAGCTGAACTGGATTGACACAGACATATCAATACACTACAAGGTACCTATTGCACCAAACACCAGAGATATTTTTTGGCTACTGAAGAGCTGGATATTTCTTTTTGGCATTGTTGTCAAAGGGAGAGAGATTAGATGACATATCTAAAGGGGGTGGAGTGATTAATAAAATATCTATCCACTAAAGGGAGAAAAGAGAAAGGGAGAGAAATATCCATCTACAGAGAGATTCAAGAATAGAAGAGTCAAGTCTGCAGGGAGAGTCTGCATGGTGAGATTTTATTACTGAAACAAATTATATATTCAAGCTATGGAGAGATACAAATTTTTTGCAGTTGTAGAACAGAATTTTGGTAATTGTTGTATGGGATTTTTACATTGCATATTTCATATTGTGTTGCTATCAATGCTAAAGGGAGGGATTGATGAACTACAACTGATTGTATGTTTGAATTCATTTGTTGATAGTCAACCGAGTTACACAAGTGATGATAAACATTATCAGTTAATGTATTGTCATTGATGCCAACTTATTTGAGTATCATTATGGTGACAAACATTTTTTATGGATTGAAGAATTGGAAAAAAAAAAATTTATGTGGTCGGTAAATGAAGAGTTTTGTATACACTGAGAGACAGTGAAGACTGAGTAAAACATAGTGTATACCGAGCATAGTGATAACCAAGCTAGGGATCACCAACACAACACAGTATTGACCGAGCAATTTAATCAAATCAAGGATGACTAGAATGATGAGCTGGAAATTGATAATTCTGAGGTAAAAGATAAATTTTTTTATGTTGATGAAACAGTTATGAAAATTCAAGGAAGATCGGACGACAAAGATTGAAACTTGTTTTTAACACAACTGTCAAGGATGGTTTAAGTGGAAAAATCAACGATGGAGATTAAGAGACAAAATCTGAAGGATGGAAATTAAATGAGCTATGATGTCTATTTAAGAGACAAGAGATACATTATGAATTACATGATGCTATGATGCACACATGTGAATTTTATGCATGAATGATCAAATTGGTTAAAGACAGAAGCGAGCATTTTCTGCAGACATCACCGAACTACAGAGGAATGAGCATTACTGAGTAGAAAAGAGTATGAAGTATGAGATGAATTGAAGTGAAGAAATTGATCAGACGTATTATGTACTTAGCATAGATCTAAAAATCTACAAAATAGAGTTGTATTTTAATTATATCATTATTGTATCAGTTTAACCATTGTTACAGATAAATCTCTTAACCGAGTAGGACGTGAAAGTCTTTATTATGATATTATAATGAATGTTGAGTGTTTTCTTGTTGATCCCATAGTGAATGCATGGTCAAGAGAGAATTGTTAGTTATACATCCTCTTCCAGGTCATATTTAACAGTGTGCATTGTAACCTTTAACAGGGTTGGCTCTTCACCGAGCTCACTTCAGAAGAGTGAAATATTTTGGGTTACTAGTCCCAGGTGGTTTTTCCCTTAGCAGGGTTTCTATGTTAAAAATCTATGTGTCAATGTGCATGAATGTTGTGGATTTTTATTTTACTTTATTGACATTGATCAGTAATCATAGTATTAATTTACTAATACTCAGTAAACACTATTGACTAAAGTTTGAGATATAGAATACATTTGACTGAGTTGAATTATATGTTTGAAATTGTATTTCTATACATCTGGAGGAATTTGGGACTATAGGATAATTGGGAGCTAACTGATTCATCCCCCCTCTCAGTTGTTCTAATAGTTCTTACCATCTTAACTTGAGAAGAGTAAATACAATCGAACGATTTATCTTTACATTTGTGTCTAATTTAATAAATCAAAGCTATGAAGCGTCTTGGTCTCTAAGTAGGAGAACCTTATAATGAAATGAGGAGGCCAACTAATTTTAAAAAGGAAAATGATTTTATCTTTATATTTAAATTGCCTTCATTTCTAGTCATCTTTGGGCGAGTTCTATCCGCTGGATATATATGTGCCTCGCAGTGCTTCATTGTTTTGTTTCCTTAGTTAATCATGATTGCTAGTTTTATACATGGTTAAATAGAACACTAAAAAAATAAGTTTCATTATCATAGGAAGCAACATGTGTTTTACATACATTTATAATAGCATACGACTTGAAAGCATTGAAGTGTACAACTCCTATAATTTGAGGATAGAGATGTCATTCAATTTGGTATAGTTGTTCTCCAATGTTGACTTATTTTCTATCCAACACTATCTAATATTTTGGTGGGATTGCATCTAATGTAGATCTAGATACAACTAACTCATAGGTTTTAAGTTTTGGCCTTTAAATATTTCTAGTAAAGGTAGGGAACTAATTTTTTGGTTGAGTGGGGGCCTATTAATTTTTATAGGCGGAGAAAAAGTTATGGTCAAAGGGTACATTTTTTATATAGTATGGGATATATATATATTTAAAAAATATTTTTCATTTATGTTTTGAAAAATTAGCTAATTAGTTGAGTATAATTTTCCCGGTGGTTTTTTTATTTTTAATGTGCAAAATATGGAGAAAAACTCCACGTATGTTGAGCCCATAATATATATTTAGTGGCCCATGCATTATTTTAACAATGGAATTTAATAGTGAGAGTTGGTAATTGACAGAGTTAAATTTGATGGCATTTGTTTCAGTCTTCATTTTTTTGTTTTTTGTCTGAAGAAGGGGTTGAGGCAGAATGAGGCGACGACCGAGCTAGAGGCAAGGGAGGGTTTAGAAGTATGATGATTATTTTTTATCCTTCATTGCTTTTTATATCTGTGACATAGGTTGGTGGTCAAAGTGTTTATTGGTATTTCCTGAGTCAAATATGTTTAAGCAGTTATAAAATTAGTCTATGACTTTTATAGGTTTTTGGTTTAAAAAAAATGCAAGAGATATTTGTTGAGCGGAATGTCTAGGTCATATTTTGTAAAAATTTTCTTTTTCAAATCAACCAAATTTTTTTTCACACTGATGTTATGTATATCCTAGGTCAAATACATTTAAGCGGTGATAAAATTAGTCTGTGCCTTTTACAGGTTTCAGTTTTAAAAACTTTGCAAGAGATATTTTTTGAGCAAAATCGCTGAGTTGTATTTTGTAAATCTTTTCTTTTTTCAAATTTAAGTATGGTTAATGTGCAAAATTGGGAGAAAGACTGGACATATATTGGGTCTGTGATATATTTAGTGGGTTGTACATTATTTTATTAATGGCATTTGATAGGAGGGAATATGTCGTTGGTAGAGTTAAACTTGATAGGAGTTATTTTAGTGTTCATTTTTTTGCATTTACATCTGAAGAAAGTCTTAAGACTGAATGAAGCAATGACCGAGCTAGAGGCAAGGGAGGGTTTTGAAAACTTTTCTTTTTCGAATATACCAAAATAATTTGTCAGATTTGATTTTTTTTTAATATTTTGAGTGAAATATGTTTAAGTGATTATAAAATTAGTATATATATATATATTATATATATATATATATATTTTAGGCAAAAGTGGAAGATACCACTATATATATTATATACAATTAGTATATTATTTTAACATATTTTTGGTTTTAAAAACTTTGCAAGAGATATTTGTTGAGTGAAATTGTTGGGTCGTATTTCATAAAAAATCTTTTTCAAATCCAAAAAAAGTATGATGAACTATAACTGATTGTATGTTTGAAGTCATTTTATTGATAGTCAACCGAGTTATAGATGTGATTATAGACATTAATCAGTTAATGTATTGTTATTGATGTCAACTTATTTGAGTATCATTATGGTAACAAATATCTATTATGGATTAAAGATCTGGAACAAACAAAGTTTATGTGGTTGGTAATTGAAGAGTTTTGTATACACCGAGTAACAGTGAACACCAAGTAAATATAGTGTATACTAAGAACAGTAATAATAGAGCTAGGGATCACTGACACATCACGATATTGACTAAGAAATTTAATCAAACTGAGGCTGACTAAAATGATGAGATGGCTGATGACATGTAATTGATTGAATTTTTGATAATGTTAAGTTGAAGATAATGCAAGGAATTAAATCAGTTAATGTTTTGTATGTCATTGATGTCAACTTGATATCATTTGTACGGTCATGTACATAATGCCAAAGACTTCAAAGAATCAATGGAACAAAGGTTATGCTTTCAGCAATGCATAAAAGTCAAGTATTCACTAAGTGACAGACAACACTGACAGAGTGTACACCATTGGTAAAGGCAAAGAAGAAAAGTCATAGTGATACCTGATGAGCAGAAGATAGTGTTGCTCGACAAAGAAAAACCATAGGATGCTCGACGAGATAAAAACAGAGTTGTCTGACGAGTAAAAATCCAATGATGCTCGATGGACAGAGATCCCAAAGCTAACTAAAGTCACACTAACAAAACTGTTAGTTGTCACTGACAACTAACTACAAAGGTGACTGATGGAACAGAGCGTTTAGAAAATGACAAAATATCTAGCTGGCAAGAGCTAAAGATAGACTTAACTGGTTGTTTTATTTTTCTTATTCGACCATAGTTAAGTGATTGATTTAAAGATGATTTGTATAGTTGGAAAGAAGATAACTATGAGATAAATTAGGAGTTATGATTTAAATCAAATTGGATGGATTTTTTTTCATGCCAAGAATCAAGAATCAAGAAACAGTGAATATCATGTCTATATAAGAGACAAGATTAATTCATTTTCGATGGGATGAAAAGGGGATTAAGGGGAGTGAATAGAAAGAGGATGCTGAAGAGAAAATGATGAAGAATATCTTGATACAATCCTAATCAATCAAGCTAAAGGAGAGCTAAATAATTCTGTAGACACTGACGAACAGTGAAGCACGACATCATAGAGCAGAAAGTGTGGAGCACAAAGAATTGAATTGATACATTGATCATAGAGGTAATGTACTTAAATAGATCTAAAAATCCAAAATTCAAAGTTGCATTAGAAATAGGTCATAGTGCTTCAGTTTAACCATTGAAGCATCAAGTCTCTTAATAGAGCAGGACTTAACAATCTTCTATATATTGAGGTACATCCCAAGGAGTGCCAAAAAGGTTGATTCATGAAAGTAGTATTGGACTTGCCCGATACCTATTGATAGTCTAAGAAGGAGGCTGATTCAAGGATGGTAGCAATAGATGCTTGATACTAAGTGACAACCTATATGTATAAAATCCTCTAACAAGGTCGCACTTAATAGTGTGTTTGTAACCTTTAACAGGGTTGGCTCCTAACAGGGCTCACTTTAGAATAGTGAAAATTTAGGCTCCTAAATTAAAAATTCATGTGTTATGTGTGTATGATTCATTTATTTATTGTTTATTATCTGACATAGTTAACACTGGGTTGATCGGTATACTATGCTTATTTACTAAGTTTCAGTAAATAGTTATACTGCTTATCGGTAATCAAGGAGAATAAGGACAGACAAGGAAAACTGATAGACAGTTAAATCATTATTAGTATTTCATGGCATGCATCTTGTAGGGACATAATAATATAAGGTTTATTGATTAGTGGTTAAAGTTTGAAGGATAAATTTTTGAGGCCATTGATTCACCCCCCCTCTCAGTTATTACTAACAATTGGTATCAGAGCTTGTGTGCTTAGAAAGAAAGGTTTCAAGACCTAAGTCAAGATCAAAAGATGAACAGACGAGATGTGCCCAAGTTGAACAAAGACAACTTTGCTTCATGGAAAAGCAGGATACGAATCCACTTATCAGGTATTGGTAATGATGTTACTCAATTCCTAGATACTGAATATGTGTTTCCCACAGGATCATTAATAGTAGATCAATTGAGAGAGAAGCATGATCACAACTGCATGGTCATAGAGCTTTCTTCCTCACTATCTGATGCTGAATTTGAAGATGTTAAGGATTGTAAAACTGCAAACAAGATGTGGGATAAACTGAAGCTTATACATGGAGGTGATACAAATGTTCTGAAAGCCAAGGCAGAAAGCCTTAGAGGAAAATTTGATGATCTCAAAATGAAAGAAGGAGAAGACATCATACAATACATAACAAGAATAAAAGTAGTCAATGCTATACGAGGAGTTGGAGGTACACTTGAAGAGGAGACAGTGGTAAGTAAAATCTTAAGAACCTTACTGCTTGTATATGCTATTAGAGTTTCTACCATTCAAGAAATGAGAGTAGTAGAAAACAATATAGTTACTCTTGATAGTTTAATTGGTAGACTGATTTCATTTGAGATGAATAATTTTGATAATAGTGTCTTACCAAACTTAGAGTCTACATTTAAGTCTTCTATGAGAATAAGAAAATCAAGTCATAGACATACATCTAGAAGAGATAGTGAAAGTGAAAGTGAAGAAGAAGATCTAGATGAAATAGAAGCAATATGTCCTAACAAAAGAAAATATGATAGAAGTAATGATAGATCTTTTGAGAAGAAATCTGATAGAGGTGATAACAAATATTATAGAGGTTATCGACAATCAGAAAGAAGAGATACCTGGGACTATAAGGACAAAGGCAAGAAGGCCAGATACCTAGCTACTTGCAAAGATGAAGATACTGACACCGAACTCGATGAAGACATCAAGATGGTATTTTTGGCTGTGAAGGATGATTTAGATGAAGATGAAAGGTATGTAGAAACTGCACTCATATCTAAGGTTAGCAATAATGACATCTGGATTATAGATAGTGGTTGCACTCACCACATGACCGGTGATAAAGAAACTTTTAACACTTTTGAGTATTATAATGGTGGTACAGTCAGAATGGGTAATGAAACACCTTGTCTAGTTGAAGGTAAAGGAACTATAATGCTGAATAAACAGATTAAATGTGAAAATGCTTATTGGGTAAAATGATTGAATTATAATTTGTTGAGTGTTTCTTAGCTGAATAATTCAGGTCACAGAGTAGAATTTGAGAATAAGAAGGCAAATATCTTCAATGAATCAAGAAAAATAATTGGTACCGGTGAACAGACTAAAGGTAACTTATTCTATCTAAATGATACTAACATCACTTGCTTAATGAATAGAAACAAAGAAACATGGTTGTGGCACAAAAGATTGTGTCATGCAAATTTTGACAACATGATGAAAATAAGCAGAAGGAGAAATGTAAGAGGCTTACCAATGATGACAAAGCCAGACAACATCATGTGCAAGAATTATCAAAAAGGTAATGTTAGACACCTAGATTTGCACCCTTCACCCAATATCTTGTAGTCTTGGTAATCTAGTGTAACATGGGAATCATCTCAAGGTTGTGGGACCTTTTCTGACCGAGACAAGACCTCTAGATTCTAGGCCAGTTCCTCTTAATATGTCACCCAAATTTGCTTCCTAACAGGAAAGTAAATCTTTGAGGGAAAATGGATAGAAGGAATGCATGAAAGGGAAATGACTAAAAAGAAATTATCCTACTAGGTGATACACCGAAGGTGACCTAAATCATAATACATTGACTAATCTCAGCATGAAAACCTTGGAACAGAAGAACACAACTTCCAAGATAGGTTTGCATAAGTATTTCATAGAGAGGCCCGAGAAAAATAGAGGCTATTCAGGGAAAGAAGTGATTTCACAAACAATAGCGTATTTACTATAAGTAGACACAAACTATCACCTGCAAATAGAGATCCAATTTTGCAATTTGGCACAGTAATGAGACAAAATGATAGGGGACTATAGAATATCCACAAACTCATCTAAATCAGATCATTCATAGTAGTACACACTATTGCAAAATAAAGAGGGCTCAAAGACTCCAATGTTTCACTAGAAATCACTCAATATATTCTAATTTAGTAAGAGATATTCAGACAAGGAAGCCCATAGACAGAAAAGATGTCGCAAAAAGCCTTTGCAATATCTAAACATCAATCAAAGATTACAAACTGCAGAAATTAGAGGGAAGAAATAATGCCACAGATAATTTCTAAGTCAGGAAAAATCTTTGAGCTCTAAAGCTCTCAAAAATGATATATATACTCCCCAGCATGCAGGCTTGGAGTCCCCAAAAAAGGATTAGGGTTACATTATAATATGTTTTCTTTTGAATAACATAAACCCTAACTATCGAATATGTCAGAAGAAAACTGGAATCATCTACTGAAGATCAGATCTATCTTTGAAAAGTAGCTTGCCATAAATGAAAATCTCTAGAAAAGGTCGATGGATCAGATATGAAAGAAGACCAGTCAAAAATACATGGAATGAGGTCTTAATTAGGAAACCTATCTTGGGTCAAATCGATCATACTATTTGTAGAGAATAATGCCAAAACTTAGATTGCCCCTTCAGAAAAGCTGACTCAACCCCTTACTCCTCCTGAAAGGTCGCCCCTTATCCATCTAATCCTCTGCTAGTTAGCTCTGCCATAATTGTTAAAATCTGATCTGCAAGGATATTTTAATTTTTTAAATACTTGTATGACAACGGTCACAACTGGCATGGATACTTGCATCGATGGCTGAGATCAAAATCTATTTTTACTTTGAAACATAGCCACAGATGAATTTACTCTACCTGGGCTTTGTATTATAATCTTGGGTCACCTTTTCTTCCTTGTCGCTGAATCTCCCAACTATTCCTTTTAACCTTAGTTATATCATGAGACTTGGCGACAATACAGTCTTGCAGTCTCCTTATCCTTTTATTAACTCTGCATCCTTTCGGAGACCCAACAACAAAGGTGATTTAATAGTTGCCAAACAAAATGGAATATCCTTTCATGGCTACAAGACCTAGAGACTGAAGGAGTGTGAAACATGGGCCCATCAAGACACGCTTTCCCCTGTCATTTGTTTACTATTTCCTTGTCACCACTCTCGCTTATATTAGCACTTAACTTAACTCCACCTATTTTTTTTTAACCATGGAGAAATTGGAGACTCGACGACTGGACAATCTCGAAGTCTCATAAAGGATTCTTACCCCTATAGTTAATCATGAGACCTCCTAACTGAAAAGGACTTAACCTTATCCCGCTTAACTCAGCTACATTCATGGGTTAAGAAAACACTTAGTCGTAGTACCTCATGATACTTTATTATCCTTGGTTTACATTAGGAGAATACATGACTAAAGGAAAATCTTGGGGTTGCCGAATAAAATAAAATATGTCTTCTTCCTCATGCGACTTAGAGACAAAAGGTAATGCTAAAAAGTGCACATGGAACTTTTAAGAACTTAAGTGACCTGAAAAGGTAATGGGAAAATAGAGTGAGAAATGGCTGAGCTAGAGTTTACCATGAAACACTTAGGATTTTATATTTTAGGTTATTTTCATGGTCAAGGAAGAATAGGGGATTGGGAAAGATATGCGGACATGACCAAAACCAGAAACCTAGAGTCTTTCATAGGCTGGGCTCAACCCATGTGGGAGCCTCATTTTATCCCACCTATAGAAAATTTTACCAGATGAGGAAAATTTGGGTAACATTCTTGGTGATTTCTGCGGGATGTCTGCCTACTAGACATTGAGAACCACTAGCCTCTAAAACATTTCACTAGGCATGGATTCGTCTCCTGTGAACAAAAACTTTCCTTTGATAGAGAAACAAATCTAAAACAAAAATTATGTGCACGGGCACTTCTTGAAAAGCTGAGAAGTTAGACTAGAAAGCTTTGAAAGAAAGAAGGAAAACTAATCTACCCTAGGATAACTAGTGGAACAACTTGGTTAAACAAAACCATTTATTGGACTGCTAAAGTAGCTTCCTTTTCTGAATAAAATTTTTTGCAGTATATGCATAAGGACAATTACAAGTGTATGAGGCATGTATAGATTTTTCAAACAATAAAAAATTGCCTCCACAAAGGTGAGATCAGATTTACTTACCTCAATCTGATCATGTGATGGTACCTTAGCAAAATCCATTTGGGCTAGGTACCTAATAGGGAAGCCCCTTGAGATTCTGAAGGTAGAAACTTTCTCCCTGGCATCTTCCCTCTTTCATGCTTTTCTTCTTTCACTATGGAAAGCCATTTCATGTCCTCTTTAATAGTTAGAAGGTTCGCATCTCCTTCCTTTAAACCGGCCAAAAGCTCATCAAAGCTGTCAAGATCCTGAGGATCTAAAATTAGCTCCAAATTTTGCTTAGGTGACTGATCCTCTGGAAGGGAGTAATCCAAAAATGGATCTTCTGCAGTAGACACACAATTCTCAACTCCTATCATAGGGAGTAAGGGTTCATCATTTAGCCCTTCATAAAAGGTCCTTATGATATCTGAAAAATCACACTCTTCCAAAACTTTGTTGATGTTCTCCTCTTGTTGCTGTAAAGTTGCAGGGGTAGTTACAGAGATAACTTCATCATCCTGCTCAATAAAATGAGGTAGCTCATCCAACAAGGTGACATCCTCCTCATCAACAAAGATGGGCAGCCCCTCTAATAGGTTCACCAAGGTATTAGCTTGAATATCTATTCCCATCTTCTCAACCTTCTGTTCCAGCTCATCAAAGTCCTTACTGAGATCTAAAGTCTTTGACCTCATCTCCTCTATATCATCACAAAGAAGCTCATTAACCACAAGCTCCTGCCCTGATACTGAACTAGTATCCTTGCAAAGGCTTGGCATTTGACAACCAAGAGGTAGAGATGGCCATTTCCATAGAGGTTCAACATCCTAAGAGACAATAGAAGGCTCCTAGGGTGAATTATTTCCTTAGGCAAACTGCCCTAATTGATTAGTGGACTGATCCTTTGTCACAGTTACTTGAGCATGAGTCTTCGCCTTAAAACTTGGAATACGTAGTTGGAGGGTTTTAAGGGAAGACATGGAAGGAATATTTTCTCTGACTCTTGGTAAGTCAAAGCCTGCATCGCTTTGGTGTTGTTCCACCATTGTTGCAACAACTTCTCTCGGCTGTTGATGTTCAAGAGGTGGCTACAAGTGCTCTATTGTCTTTTGTTCTTTAAGAAGGTCCTTGAAGCTCAAAAGTGGATGCCTTGCAGGTTCCTCATGTGTAGGGTGTGGGAACAAATGATACCTCCCCTTTGGAATCTCAGGCCTAAGGGCTTCCCTTTCAGCAATTCAAGCTTTGGATTTTACTGAAATAACTTCAGCTTGGCAATTGAGCTCGTCTCCAAATTGTTGTTCATGAAGCATCGCAATCCCAGGGATACATGTTTGCAAGGTGATTGCTTCATGGTAGGGGGTAAACCCTTGGAAAATTCCATGAGTTTCCATATCTTGCTTCTCATAGGCTTGAGTTTCCATATCTTGCTGCAAATTTTTTATCTCAGATATTTGCTTGATCATGTCAAGCACTTTAGCTTTGATCTTTCCTTGTTCTCTCATAACCTCTGAGATGTGAGGTTGTTGTCTAATGGGATGAAAAAGGGGGTGTGGGAGGTAAGCATGGTGGGCCAGTTTCCTATGCATCAACATCTCTTGTTTTTCCTTTAGTGCCTGTGGGTTTTCTCTTTGGAGGGCTTGCTCATAATCTCTGACAAGAGAATAATCATATGGGGCATGTTGGATATATTGAAGGCCTTGCATAGTATGGAATCTTGGGGTAAAATTATGCTTGGAGGGATTTGGTATGGCTGATGACTAGCCCACAACATATTATAATTATAATAAGAAGGACAGTGACCCAGCTGCTCATAACTGCCTTACATGTCTACTTATAGTTAGCTGGAACTTTGAAAAATGTGTAGAAACTTGGAACATACCAACACCTTTAAATTTGAAACCAGTAGACCTACGGAGTCGCTAGATATGGAGAAAAATGACCTCTTCTAGGTCTGAATCATGTCATCAGCATATTAGTGATAGCATGACTTGCAAGATAAAATTCTTTATGGAGTCCCACCGGGCGTGCCAGAACTGTTAGACACCTAGATTTTCACCCTTCACCCAAGCTTTCATAGTTTTGGTAATCTAGTGTAACATGGGAATCATCTCAAGGTTGTGGGACCTTTTGCTAATCAAGACAAGACCTCTGGATTCTAGGCTAGTTCCTCTTGATATGTCAACCAAATTTTCTTCTTAACATGAAAGTAAATCTTTGAGGGAAAAGGGATAGAAGGAATGCATGAAAGGGAAATGACTGAAAGCAAATTATCCTACTAGGTGATACACCGAAGGTGACCTAAATCATAATACATTGACTAATCTCAGCATGAAAACCTTGGAATAGAAGAACACAACTTCCTATATAGGTTCACATAAGTATTTCATATAGAGGCCCGAGACAAACAGAGGCTATTCAGGTAAAGAAGTGATTTCACAAACAATAGCATATTTACTATAAGTAGACATGGACTATGACCTGCAAACAGACATCCAATTTTGCAATTCAGCATAGGAATGAGATAAAATGATAGGGGACTATAGAATATCCACAAACTCATCTAAATCAGATCATTCACAGTAGTACACACTATTGCAAAAGAAAGAGGGCTTAAAGACTCCAATGTTTCACTATAAATCACTCAATATATTCTAATTTAGTAAGAGATGTTAGAGTAATAAAGTGATTCCACTTATTAATTAAATCATATTGATTTAATTATTAAGTCACTTATTATCTCTCTTTTACTTAAGCTAAACTTTAGGTATTTAATAATTAATTCTTTTATTAATTA
>MU228384.1:3181759-3194517 GCA_018584345.1 Thuja plicata | reverse complement strand
AATGAATATTTAATTCATTTATTTATTAATTGTTTTCAACATGTGAGATAATTGAATTCTTTTTAATTAAGAATTGCTTTATTTGATGAAATTAAATTAATTTAATTGGAAGAATTTAATTAGTAAGCTTAAATATTTGAATTTAAACTATAGGAAATTGAGTTTAATTAATTAAATAATGATAATTAATCAATTAAAGCTTAATTAATTAAATAAAATTAATTATTTAATTAATTTTGGGAATTGGATTAGATGATTTGAGAAGTGAATTTAGAAGAAAATAGGTGATTAATTAATGATTAAAAAACCATTAATTAATAGATGAAAATTAGTGTTTTTAATGTAAAGTCGCAAGCCTGTCCATTTTAGGGTGTCTACAGTAAGTTACACAAAGCATTATATGGTTTGAAAAAAGCACCGAGAGCATGGTATGAAAGAATATACTCCTATCTTATCAGTATTGGATTTATTAGAACAAATGACAACAACAATTTGTATTTGAAAGGAGGAAATGATGATAAGACTCTTATTGCTGAAATTTTTGTCGATGATATTATATTTGGAGGAAATGATAACCTATGCACATCATTTGCTGATGAAATGAGGAAATAATTTGAAATGTCAATGTTTGGAGAGATCAAATTTTTTCTTGGATTGCAAATTTTACAACAAGTTGAAGGCATCTACATTACTCAATCAAAATACATCAAGGAAGTATTAAAGACATTCAGAATGGAAGAATCAAAATCAGTTGGAACACCTGTGGTGACAAGATGCAAATTGACAAAAGAAAATAAGACACCTGAGGTAAATAAGACATTGTACATATCTATGATTGGAAAGTTGATGTATGTTGTACACACTAGACCAGACATAGCACACATAGTTGGAATTGTAGCAAGATTTTTTGCTAATTCTAGAGAATCATTTATGACTGTTGTAAGGAGAATTTTTAGATATTTGAAAAACATTCAAGATTATGGATTATGGTAAAAAAGAGATGGAAAATTCGAAATGCAATTCTATATAGATGCTTATTGGGCTGGGAACATCGATGATAGAAAGAGCACTAGTGGTGGATAATTCTTTATAGGAGAAAGATTAGTTACTTGGATAAGGAAAAAGCAAGTTTGCATATCTCAATCAACTGTAGAAGCAGAATATGTTGTTGTTATTGCAAACTGTTCAAACATTGTATGGATAAAACAAATTTTGAAAGGTATGAATGAAGAGATCACTGAACGAGTGGTAATTTATTGTGATAATAATAGTGCAATAAATATTTCAAAGAACTCTGTGATGCATGCAAAGACAAAGTATATATCTATCAAATATCACTACTTGAAGGAACAAGTACAAGAGAAACAACTTATACTAGAATATGTACAATCAAAAGAACAACTTGCAGACATATTCACTAAACCCTTACCAAAGGATATATTTGAGTAGTTGAGCAAACTATGGGTTCGTCCCTTGTCTATCAGTCACTAAGTTGATTAGGAGGTTGCATCAACTTGCATGTAATCAGAATATCAATCATGTTGATGCAAAGCTAAAATGGACTAACAAAGATATATTAGTACACTGCAAGGTACTTATTCTACTGCACCAAAAACTAGAGATATATTTTTTGGCTACTGAAGAGCTGTATATTTTTCTTTTTTGGCATTGTTGTCAAAGGGAGAGAAATATCAATGAAAGGGAGAGAAATGACATATATATATATATATATATATATATATATATAGAGAGAGAGAGAGAGAGAGAGAGAGAGAGATTCAAAAACAAAAAATTCAAATCTACACGGAGAGTCTGCATGGTGAGGAGAGTCTGCATGGTGAGTTTCTAATGTTGAAACATTTTATATATTCAAGCTAGGGAGAGCTGCATTTTGCAGTTGTAAAAATAGAAGTTTGGTATTCTATGGCATTTTCATATTGCATATTTTATATTGTGCTACCATAAATGCCAAAGGGAGAGATTGATGAACTACAACTGATTGTATGTTTGAAGTCATTTTTTTGATAGTCAACCGAGTTAAAGGTGTGATGATAGACATTAATCAGTTAATGTATTGTCATTGATGTCAACTTATTTGAGTATCATTATGGTAACAAATATCTATTATAGATTAAAGATATGGAATAAACAAAGTTTATGTGGTCGTTAATTGAAGAGTTATGTATACACCGAGTAACAGTGAACTCTGAGTAAATACAGTGTATACCGAGCATAGTAATAATTGAGATAGGGATCATTGACACGTCACGATATTGACCAAGCAATTTAATCAAACTGAGGCCGACAAAAATGATGAGCTAGAAAATTGATGATTCTGAGGTGAAAGATAAGGTTTGTTATGATGATCAAATGACTATGAAAATTCAAGGAAGATCAGACGAATAATATTGAAACACATTTTTAACACAACTACCGAGGAAGGTTTAAGTGGAAAAACCAACGATGGAGATTAAGTGGAAAAATCTAAAGGATGGAAATTAAATGAGTTATGATGTCTATATAATAGACAAGAGATTCATTATGAATCACATGATGCTATGATGCACACACATGAAAACTTCATGAATAATTGATCAAAATGGTTAAATACATAACCAAGCATTTCCACAGACAACACCGAGTGACAGAGGAAAGAGCATTAACCAAGCAGAATTGAGTATGAAGAATCATATGAACTGAAGTGAAAAAATTGATCAGAGGTATTATGTACTTAGCATAGATCTGAAAATCTGCAAATAGAGTTGTATTTGAATCAGATCATTACTATATCAATTTAATCATTGTTAGAGATAAATTTCTTAACCGAGTAGGACATGAAAGTATTTATTATGACATTCTAATGAATGTTGAGTGTTTTCATGTTGACCCCATAGTGAATGATTGGTCAAGAGAGAAATATTAGTTTAAAATCCTCTAACCAGGTCACATTTAACATTGTACATTATAACCTTTAATAGGGTTGGCTCTTAACCGAGCTCACTTCAGAAGAGTGAAATATTTTGGGTTACCGGTCCTAGGTGGTTTTTTCCTTAGCAGGGTTTCCACGTTAAAAATCTGTGTTAATGTATATGATTGTTGTGGATTGTTACTTTGCTTTACACATTACTTTATATGCATTGAATGGTAATCGTAGTATTGATTTACTGCTACTCGATATAAGACTAAAAGTTTGAGATCATAGTTTACATTTCACCGAGTTGATTTATATGTTTGAAATTATTGTTATATACATCTAGGAGAAATTGGGACTATAGGATAATTGAGATCTAACTGATTCACCCCCCTCTCAGTTATCCTAACAAAGTATTTGTTGGTTTTTATTTTTTCTATATAGCGTATAGGGGATTCAAAAATTAGTTACCTTTTTTAGTAATTTGATAAATTCATATCACTTTTTTTCATGGAAGAGAAAGATTTTTGGTCAATGGGTATAGTTTTGATATCTATTATGCTTAATGTGCATAGTTGAGAGAAAAAAATGACTCCACATATGATAAGTTCCAGATAAATTTAGTAGGTTGTGCATTGTTTTATTAATGACATTTAATAGGTGGGAATATTTCCTTGGAAGTCTTAAACTTGATGGGATTTGTTTTGTTCTTCATTATTTGCATTCTTGTCTTAAGAAGGGTATGAGACTGAACAATGTGATGACCGACCTACATGCAAGGGATGGTTTTTAGGTATGATGATTGTTGTTTTTCCTTCATTGCTTGGTCTATAAGTGTCATAAGTTGGTGTTCAAAGTGTTTATTGTTATATCCTCGCGCAAATATGTTTAAGAAGCTATAAAATTAGTTTGTGCAATTGCTTAAAATTTACACCCTCGTGTAAATTCCATTTTTGTGCTTTGCCCCCCTTAGCCTAAGACACAATTTTTTCACCCGCATTCATCCTTGTCATTGTTTAGCCAAAAATCCATGCAGGAAAGTGTTGTGGCACTAGACACGTGCGCATTGCAAAGACGTCCGCGCATTGCACACATGTCCACGAATCTAAAAACATGAAGACAATTGTTGGAGCATTATGAATCTACCAACCTACAATTATAATGATCCAAAATGATGGCTTCCTCTACAAGATTCCATCTAGGTTTGATAAAAATACCATTTGCATGTCATTTTGGGTCTCTCTTAGAGTCTCTTGATCTCTCATTTTGGGTCTCTCTTAGAGTCTTCATACTTGCATTCAAGATTTCAACATAGGTATTCTTGCATACATATCTCCATTTTATTGTAGGTTTTTCCTCCATTAACAAACAATTTTCAGCTATCTACTGCTCATATTCGAAACTACAACACTTGTTCAAGCCTTCTACTCTCATTTGGAGGGCTTAACTCATATCTTCACCGTGTCTTTGATCATATTGTTGACTAGATCATTTCTCTTTTCCATTATTATTATAGCTATTGTATCTTCAATCAGGTTATCTATCACCAAATATCATGTCTATTTGGCCATTCGTGGAGGTGGAGACACCAAAATGAAGGTTTTACTAAGGAAAGCCTCTCAAATTTCCCAAACTATTTTTCCCCTTTTTGTGTTTGTGCAGGTTTTCATGGTGAGCTCGTGAGTTTGGGAGTCTTCCTTGGAACACAATATAAACCACTGAACTGGGTTTTTCATTCCTATCTCACTCTATTGTTATTTCATCATATATAAACTACATGTTCTTTGCTCTTGCAAAATCCATTTATTAAACATCTAAAATCCATAAATTTTTTTGTTTTATTTTCATTTTAAACATCTAGAATGATTCTAATTTATTTCATTTTCATTATGTTATTACCAGCATTCTATTATTTTAATCTATATTCTTGCATTTTTTTTGCCCGAATTCATAGTCCTTGTGCTCTGTCTGTACGAGACGCCAGTCTAAACATTTTTGTCACCTTGTTCACACACATAATTCACCTTTAATAAACACATAAATACACTTAATCATCTTCACATTTTAGTCCATTAAAAATTAATCAATATATAATTATCCGGTTGGCTCTAAGTTAATGAAATTTATCACTTAAATCAGTTAATTAACACATCTTGTCAAACCTCTCATTGAACTATCTACACTTTAGTGTCTTATCTACTTGGCACTCCTAGCTGAAATTGTGAGGTGGTTTGAAGGTAATCATGTATCCCTTGAGATTTTAATTGGTCTTTGAGGTCGGTACATTATTTTCCTCCCCACAGTTTGTCCCTTTTATAGGTTTTTGTTTTTGAAAAACTTTACAATATATATTTGTTCAACAGAATTGTTGTGTCGTACTTTGTAAAACTTTTCTTTTTTAAATCTACCAAAAGTATATGTATGTACTAATTTAGCCCATATAGAGTATTAGGGTTTCAAAAACCAATTGCCTTGTTTAGCTATTTGATAGACTGATATCAAATATTTGGATGTCGGAGAAATACTTTTGGTGAATGGGTAAAGACTTTTGGTGAATGGGTATAGTTTTTATATAGTATAGGACATGCGCATTTAAAAGAATAATTCTTTTGCAAATTTGTAATATTAGTTGATTAGGTGGGTAGATTTTCCTGCGCTTATGTTGAGTCCATAATGCATTTTATTGGCAATGTATTGTTTTAGTTGTGGCATCTAATAACAAACAAAATATCGTTGACAGAGTTAAATTTGATGACCTTTGTTTGAGAACTCATTATTTGCATTTTCACTTGAAGAAGGGCCTGAGAAGGAACAAACCAATGTTTGAGCAAGAGGCGAGTGTGGGTTTTGAGGTATGGTGATTATTTTTTTTGTCTTTATTTCTTGATTTATCTGCTGTCAAATGCCACATCTAAAAGAAGACAATGTCTAGTAAATGAATTGTGAACATGAAATAGTTGAGGGTTTTCTTCTTTGCAATTGTTGTATTAAAAAAAACTAAAAATTGACAGGAAAATTATAGCTGACCAGCTAGAAATTTTGTATTTATTGATCAAAGATTTATTTCTTCTTTTGAAACATTAATAAGTCATTGCTTAAGCAAAAACTTTAGCTATTTTTTTGTAGCGTCATTGTTTCAACAATTTTCAATATAATTCAAACCACAACAAAAAATTCTAAAACCATGAAATATATTTCTATGAACATGTTCATTTGTTCATTATATTACATGACATTTGTTTTGACCCATTTACATGTTTATATATTTTTCTTCTTCATACCACTTTCATATCACTTGGTATGTTGTTTTATATTCACTATGCTTTTATGGTATTTTAAAATCATTTATTCTTAGTGTTGTTCTTACACATTTATCATCTATGATATGTTTATTTATATAACATATACCATTTTTGTATAGTGACATAATTTATTACAGCTCATCATAGTTGGTTCATTGTTTAAGGCAATAATGACGCTTTGTTTTGAACATGTCCTCAATTTTGTCTTCGCAAAATTGGGGCAACCCTACGAAAATTTTGCAAGTTAAATTCTCTAAGGCATTTTCTTAGTTGCTTTTTCTTGGTCTTGTGTTTGGCTTTTGGTCTTTTTCTGGTCGTAGTTTTGTAGTATTTATCTTCCAGTACATTTTTGGGTAGTTTGCACGTCCTTCCAAGATTGTCAAAAGAATGGGCTTTTTCCTGTCAGTTGCTTAAAACAAAAGCTTATTTTGTATGTGAAATAGATTTTAAACTCTATTCTAAAATTTTGTGTCATTCGTGAAGTTTTTCTTTAAAATTTTAATGATAGCATGATTCTACATCATATCTGCATATCAGATCATTAAAGTTTTGAAGTCGCGTATGAAATTATTAAGTTCTTTCTCTATTTAAAATTTGGCTTTTAAAATAACATTTGCGCAAAGGGCATTGTTTTTGAAGAGGTATTATTTTATTAATCTCGAAATGACAAGATAAATATAAGATTTATAAATAAAATAAAAATTTATTTATGAATTTTATAATTTAATGAGTTTAAAATAGCTCATTGCGAATATCCATTTAATGATGATTTTCTTTTAAAAATAACATTTTCATTATTTAAAAAATATATATATAACATATGTTTTAAATAATATGTGTTATATTATTTTAAAATAATGTCTTCCTATAATACATATCATAAAATGAATATTTATTATATTGGCTTTATTTTAAATAAGCCTACAGTTTCTTTCAAAGGAGAGGCGTCGACTTTTATGTTTATTACATATCATTTGATATGTTTAAAAATGTGAAAGTCTTGGAAAAAGCTGCGACTTATACTACATGGCGTCAGATTTTAATACAAAGACATATGTATTAAAGAAGACCCGCAGTTTCCTTATACTAAGGGCGCCATTTTTAAGCTTCTTCTCGTGTTAAAAAATATGGAAAGGATTTTAAAAAGCATGTGGCTTATCTTTAAGTTTTAGGCATTGATTTCCTCTTCCTTTGCATATCGTTTTACATTAAAAAATATGTAAAGCAGTTTAGAAATCGCGTGGCTTATTTTTAAATAACAAAGTGTTGTTTTGAAAGCATAAAATATATGCTAAAGTTTCTTGTATCTGGGTGTTGACTTTTGGTAATCAAAGCGTATGTTTTCAATCTCCTATAAGCCACGTTTTTATCAAAGTATAGAAGGCATTGTTTTTTTACACACTATTACATATCGTTTTATATTAAAATATATGTAATTAGCCTCCAAAGCCCATGTTTTCTCTCTTATACTGATGGCGCCATTTTTAGAGGAAAAGACATCATTTTATATATTAAAATGTATGAATAAATTCTTTCTGAAACCCGTGGCCTAATCACATGTCCTAAGCGTCGATTTGTAGAGCCTTTGCATATTGTTTATAGATGAAATGACACACGCTAATGACTTTAGCTAAATACATGTTTTGCTTCAATTGAGATATGTGTTTCCTTTTCCATAAGGTATGAAGGATTCTTCATGGTTGATTTACATTAAAACATGAAGATTCATCACCATAGAAAGGTACGAATTGCATGAACAAACCTGTTTAGGGTAAAGGAAGGAGAAAAACCATTTTTTCTTTCCAAGAAATTTGCCCCAAATCACTGCAACTTTTACTCAAGTCACTACAAGTTTGGTGACTTGTTTAAAATGTTCTCATCTTTCAATTTCGAAATATATGCAAATGTATTTGTAAAAGAAGAGATTGTTTTGAATAGGGCACATTTTGTTGAAATTTTCTTCTTTGCATGCTAATTTTGTGCAATTTTATCTGCAATATAGACATTTGGCATTTCATCTCATGACTCATAGGATTGCATTCATTCTTAAGGAGGAATTTGTCAAGATAGTTGTCTATATATCATTTTCTTCTCCTCTCTCAAGTCCAATTCAAAATTCTCATTTCCATAATTTTATTTATCTTACTTGAGTAAAGAAATTTGTAGTTCTTCCCCTTTAAATCCAAAGAAAGGTAAATTTTCTTATTTTTCTTTCTTTCTTGCTTTCTTGTTTTGTTTGTATATATGCTGCCTCATTTCTTCTTCTCTCTTCTTTCTCTAAGTTGCATATGAGAATGCAATTTATTTTTATATGCATTCAAGATTAAAAACCCCGTTCTTGATGGTGACTTTTCCCAGATGCATGAAAAGATGCAAAGTGTTGCCCCATATGAAAGATGCAACAAAAAGACCACCTTCATACTTTTTTATGTCTTTTTATGATATGTAAACGCACCTAAAATACCCCACCTTGCGTATTGAACACTTACCCATATACACCTTCCATATATCAAAACTCCAAGCTTACTATCCGTATACGTATAATGCCTCCAAAATACTAAGTCCAATATGTCCAAAAACCCACCTCTTTCATAATGTCCAATATGCAAACCCGTCAAAAAATCCCACCTTTTTTGTGTCCTTTTATGACCTCAAATAAATGAAGGTTCATGTTGTAAGAAGAAAAGTACTCATACTATTGCAAATGAAAGAAGTGATCTTCCTCAAACTTAGTTCTTCACAACTCGACATATTGTGTTATTCCCAACATGTGATTAAGTTTCAAAGACTAGATTACAAATTCCATGGTTGCAGGAGCAGATGAAGCAAGAGCAACCACACGATGGAGCGCGACAGGGATTTGGAAAGTGTGAAATGATTCCAGGCATAGAATGCTTTCAAAACTGAAATAGAAAGACACAGATATGTCTCTCAGTGATCACCATTATGATGCAGAGTGATATGCAGAGTCATGTTCGGTTCGAGATGCTTTCACCAAACCAGAACACATCAATCATTGGGCATCCTGTAGCAGCATAAAGACCAACAAAGGATAATGCAAATAGATGTCGTGTCTTTTCAGACACTTAGATGCTTTCCTTATGCATTTTTTAAAAGTGTATAATCTCTAATAGATTACACAAAAATATGTAGTTGCATGTGATGGTATCATGTGCAAAGTAGTCTCATGTAATCATGCTGCAAGGACATTAGGTCCTGCAGCATTGAATAAGTCAAAGTTAGTTAGTTAGAGATAAGGCTTGAATAAGTCAAAGTGGTTGAGGGTTTCCCCTTTCTTTTCTAATTTTCTCTCCCCTCTTTTCCTATATAAAGGAGGGAGATCATTATAAATAAGGATCTTTTGTTGTGTGCAAGTAAACTATAGGCAAAGCTCTAATATTCTAAAGACTTTGTGTTTCATTGTAAGAGAGTTGAGCATCTGAATAAAAGGAAAAGGGATTGACAAACTTTGAGTTGTTGTCTTGAAAATTGATGAATGTTTTCTTATGTAGCATTTGTTAATCCTTGATTCAGATTGAATAGTTAACTTTTTATTTCACTGGAGCATCTTTAATCCAAGTTTTCTGAAGACTTTGTGATTCAGGAGATCAGGGTTACTATAGAGAGTAGTGGCTGTACTACTCCAAAGAATGAAGAATTTGGGCATCAGTATTGGAAATTAGATAAATAGAGTACTTATTTGGGGTGAGGAAAAGATAATTTTAGCTCTTGCATCATTGCATCTTTAGATAAATTCATCGTTGTCTGGGTCAATTATTCTTAAGTCAATTACCAAGCCACCGATATTACTGTTGCAAGGCGAACTGTATGTGTTACAGTTTAGTTCTACTTGAAGCCACCTACGGTAAGAAGGGAGCCTCCCCTATTTCTGAGAGGAGATAGTAATCTCACACACTGCTGCCTAAAATACACATTTTTCAAGTTGTATTCTTAGTGACTTACAAAGTATTTAGCCAACAGAACACAATAGTTCAATATGCATTTTCTTCTCAAGCATTAAACTTAATCATCATTGTCATTATATAATTAGGATATTTTAGATACATTCATAAACCACTTTAGGAGAAAAGCGTGGGCACACTAAAGATGAATTTGTTCTATGGATAAACCGGGCAAGAAAATATAAAAAATACCTCGCCATATTTGAAAACCCTCCTTTTCCGTTCGCTTTGTCCTTGGAAGAACACAAACAATGCAAGCTGCAAAAAATACATCAAATTTGCCTCTGCCACAAATATTTACTTAAGTGGCTTCTAAATGCATAATGGTCACAACACACCTGGTCTCCCTTTTTATTTTCTCCCATTTTTGTACATTAAAAATAATAAAAACTACCAAGAAAATTATAACCGTCCAATTAGCTCATTTTAGAAAATTACAAAGAGAACTATTTTAAAAATATATGTATCACAAAATTTATAAAATCTATACCCATTGACCAAAAATTTATCTTTGGCTTTGAAAAATTAATAGACCACTATTGGATAGAAAATATTGCTTCTCTTCTCTTGCTTCCGAATTAGAGTAAATCCAATTAGCATATTTTATGAAACAATTCCAAAACAAGAGCAATAGAACTTCTCAAATATCAGTAGACTTTTCCAAATATCTACTTGTCTTGGATAGGGGAGTGCTGAAACGAAAATCTATCATTATTTTTGCATAAAAATGTCACACTTGATAATTTATCACAATTTTTAGTTGTTTTAAATGAAACTTTGTCCATGGTGATAATCTCTGCAATATATGTTTTGGCTTTTAGAATGGTACTGAACTCTAGTTTAGTCTCACGTAATGACATATAAAATTTGTGTGCACCTAAAAGGTCAGTTATAAAAAAAGTACACTAACTGTAATAATATGGTAAAGTTCTTGATGTAGAATCCAAAGTCTAGTTGTTATCAAGAGTCAACTTGACTCTGCTTCAAGGTCTCGGAATGGACCTTATAGGGTATTATCAAACCCTAACTTGAGGAAGTCGCTAAGATCTTCACATCAAGTGCTCTAGACCTGGTTCTCACCATAAAGACATTATTTCATGTTGTGGAATCTAATAGGATAGATCCATCCTCCTAGCTAAGCCGACTGGTTCAACTTGAATAACATATCAATACACATTGCACATGGAAACCATCACAAAAATGCTCAAGATAATTTTCCAAATGCTCTATGTATTCACAAAATCTATTCTTTTACGAAAATAAAATACATTCCTCTCTTTTTCCTTGCTACTACTCTCTTACAAAATCTTTCAACTATATATCTATCCCTCAGAAATATCTCTGAAATATCTCATGTTCTCTAACAACTTCAACCACCTTGCACATAAGGCATGGTCGAGCCATAAATGACCCTCCCATCAATGGAACGGGTGTAACTGTCCATTAAAGAAAAAAATATTATGATGAGAGCCATTGCAGTTGACCCAGCTAGTCACAAACATCACATCCCACATTTCTTGGGTCGATAACCGACATAACCGAGCAACAAACCGCCATTACCGAGCACTAGTCCTGAGCATCAAAATAAATTTTGCCTTCAATACTCGAGCGCCAATCAACAACCCGAAATCTATAAACAACCTCAAGCAACATCACCGAGTAACAACCCCGAGTACCAAGTGTAACCTGAGAGACATTACCGAGCGACATTCTCGAGCATTTTGCACAGCATACCCAAGAAACCTAGTGTAAACCGAGCAAGATTCTCGAGTATCATTACCGAGTAACAGAGTAGCCCGAGCACCAGTATAGATTAGTGCCACTTTACCAAATCTTGGTAGCTAGAGCTTTAGTTGGATTTCCAGAGGTTCATATGATGACATGTAACTGATTGAATGCTTGAAGATGTTAAGTTGATAACTAAAATGCAGAAGGATAATGCAAGACATTAAATTAGTTAATGGATTATATTGTCACTAATGTCAACTTGATATAATCTAATCGGTTATAATAAAAGTTTCAAAGAATTTAGAGGATTAGAGAGATAAATATTATGCTTTCTGTAATGCATAAAAGACAAGAATTTACATTGTGACTAAAAACACCGACGGTCAGTGGAACCTGACAAATAGAGATCACCGACAGCCAAGTCACAGTGATGCCCAAGTAAGAAAACCGACAAGCATTACCGATGAGAAGAATCACAAGCAAACCTGATGACTAAAAAAATAGTGCAAACCGACAGAGAAGCCTGAGGTAAACTAAAGTGTTAACTGACGCTATCAAAGAGTTAGACCAAAAATAACTGGAGCTCACAAACGAAAAAATATCTAGCTAGGAGAGCTAAAAATAGAGTTAACTGGTAGTTATCATTGTTCAGTTTTTTGCTTCTGGATTTGATTGTGTCAGCGTTTTTAGCATCAACATTTTGGATCAAACTCCGTGATCCATCATCAGGATGAGAGAGTGCAAGAAATGTAAAAGTAAGATACATATGCACACACCTAGTTATATGTATTTGTACATATTTAATTATAACTATATATGGAATTTACACACTCATATATATCTTGGTACGTGCAT
>MU228384.1:3166999-3181308 GCA_018584345.1 Thuja plicata | reverse complement strand
TCTCTCTCTCTCTCTCTCTCTCTCTCTCTCTCTCTCTCTCTCTCTCTCTCTGCGTGTCCTCTCTACCCCCTTCCCCCTTTTTATATCTTTTGAGTGAGGCTTTGTCTGCATCTTATTTTTACATTTCTTGCACTCTCTCATCCTAATGATGGATCAAAAAGTGTGATCTAAAATGTCGATGCTAAAAACATTGACACAATCAAATCCAGAAGAAAAAAATTAAATTAAATGGATTGTGGAAATCTGATAATGTTGAGTTATCATTGTTTTCATCGACAAGATAAGCTAGAGATAAGTGATTGATTTAAAGATGATTTGTCCAGTTGGAAAAAATATCTCAATGAGATAAAATAGGAGTTTTTCTTTAAATCTAATTGGTGTGAATTGTGGATCACGCCAAGATCAAGAAAATCAAGAACCTAACAACGGTGATATCATGTCTATTTAAGAGACGACTCAATTCATTATGAATGGGTGAGGGTGAAGAAAAAGAAAAGAGGATGCTAAAAAAAGAAACCGATGAAGAGTAACTTCATACAGTGCTAATCAACAAGCTGAGGAAAGAGCTAAATAATTTTGTAGACACTGAGCAATAGAGCACAACATCACCGAGCAGAATCAAAGTGGAGCAAAGGTATAAACAGAGTTATATTGATCAAAATAGTTTGTAAGATTACAATAGAACTAAAAATATACAAGTATAGTTGTATATGTGAATAGATCATACTGTTTCAGTTTAACCATTGATTCAAAAAGTCTCTTAACTGAGCGGGATTTAAAGATCCTTTCTATATTGAGATACATCCAATGGAGTATCAAAAATTTTGATCATGAAGATAGCATGAGATGCTAGATACCTATGGACAAGCCAAGTGAGTGTTTGATCAAGGATGGTAGCATAGAGATGCCCGATATCAAGTGATAGACTAAAATTTTAAATCCTCTAACAAGGTCACACCTAACAGTGTGTTTGTAACCTTTAACAGGGTTGGCTCTTCACTGAGCTCACTTCAGAGGAGTGAAAATTTTGGGTTACCAATCCCAAGCGGTTTTTCCCTTAACAAGGTTTCCACATTAAAAATCCATGTGTCAATGTGTTTATGAGTCATTACTTTAGTGCTTTGCATTATAATTAACTTAATTGGATTGATCGGTATACTCTAGATAATTTATTGTCTTTTGGTAAATTGATAGACTGCTAATCGGTAAATCTACAGTAGAAGGTTTTACAAAGCATTTCGAGGAGTAGTAAACTGATTTAAGTATTTGGAGGTATTCATCTTATAGGACTGAAGATAAATAGAGGTATAATTTTCTGGTACTAAGTATTAAGGGTTGATTATTGGAATATTTTTGAGGCCACTGATTCCCTCCCCCTCTCAGTTATTACTAACAATTGGTATCAGAGCTTGTGTGCTTAGAACGGGAGTTTAACATCTCAAGCAAAAGATCACAAGATGAACAGACAAGATGTGCCCAAGTTGAATAAAGACAACTTTGCATCATAGAAAAGAAAAATAAGACTCCACCTATCAGGTATTGGAAATGATATTGTTCAATACTTAGATACTAAATATGTGCTTCCTACAGGACCTCATACTCTTGAGCAATTAAGAGTTAATCATGAGCATAACTGCATGATGATAGAACTTGCATCATCACTCTCTGATGTTGAGTTTGAAGATGTCAAAACCTATACCTCTGCAAAGAAAATGTGGGATTAGTTGAAGCTTGTACATGGAGGAGATGCTAATGTACTCGGAGCAAAGACAAAAAGCCTAAGAGGGAGGTTTGATGACCGAAGGATGAAAGAAGGAGAAAACATTACTCAGTATAGCTATAGAATCAAAGAGGTAGTAAATGTTATCTGAGGAGTTGGAGGTACACTTGAAGAAGAAATAGTGGTAAGAAAAATCTTAAGAACCTTATTTCCTGTTTATGCTATTAGATTTTCTACTATTCAATAAATGAGAGTAGTTACAAAAAATATAGTTACTCTAGATAGTTTGATTGGTAGACTAATATCATTTGAGATGAACAACTTTGAAAATAGTGTCTTACCATCTATAGAATTTGCAGTCAAATCTTCTCTAAAGATAAGTAACTCAAGTCATAGACATGTTAGAAATAAAAATGAAAATAATAATGAGGATCAGGACTTGATGAAATTGAATCACTTATGGCTAGAAGATTGCAGAGAGGCAAAGGCAAATACAAAGGTAAATCACCAATTTTATGTTTCAATTATAAAAAGGTTGGACACTTTGTTGCAAGATGTCCAAATTGATGAAAAGATGACATAGGAAATGACAGACCTTATGAGAAGAAGTTTGACAAAAGTGATAATAGAGAATACCAGAGAAATTGACAATCTAACAAGAGAGATACTTGAGACTACAAGGATAAAGGGAAGAAAGCTTGTTACCTAGCTGAGAGTAGAGCTGATGACACTGACACCGAATCAGAAGAAGACATCGAGATGGTATTTGTAGCCATGAAGGATGATTCAGATGAAGATGAAGAAAGGTATGTAGAAACTGCACTCATATCTAAAGTTAGTAAAAATGATGTCTAGATCATAGATAGTGGCTATACTCACCATATGACCAGTGATAAACAAAAGTTTGAGACTTTTGAATACTATAATGGTGGTTCAGTGAGAATGGGTAATGATTCACCCCCCCTCTCAGTTATTACTAACAATAGGTATCAGAGCATAATGATACACCTTGTCCAGTTGAAGGTAAAGGAACCATAATGTTGAATAACCTGATTAAATATGAAAATGGTTACTAGGTTAAAGGATTGAATTACAATTTTTTAAGTGTTTCTTAGTTGAACAATTAAGGTCACAGAGTAGCATTTGAAAATAAGAAGGCAAAGATGTTCAATGAATCTTGAAGGTTGATTGGTACCGGTGAGAAAACATAAGGTAACCTTTTCTATCGTGATGACACTAACACCACTTGTTTGATGGGTAGAAATAAAGACTTATGGTTGTGGCACAAAAGATTGTGTCATGTGAACTTTGACAACATGATAAAGATAAGAAACAAAAGGAATGTTAGAGGCTTACCGACGATGACTAAGCCCCAACATATCATGTGCAAGAATTGTCAAAAATGTAAGATGACAAAGTCTAGTTTCAAGAGAAAAACCCATACATCTATTGAAATTATAGAATTAGTCCATACAGATCTATGTGGACCGATGAGGACAAAGAGCTACTATGGATATAGGTATTTCATTCTCTTTGTTGATGATTTATCTATAATGATGACAGACATGTTTTTAAAAGATAAATTAGAAGATTTTAAGATGTTTAAATGGTACAAAGCAATGATAGAAAAAAAAAAGTGAAAATAATTTGAAATGCTTAAGGTTAGATAGAGGAGGGGAATTTATTTCAAAAGAATTCACTGACTATTGCAATGAGCATGGAATTAAAAGACAGGTTTCTGCACCAAGGACACCATAGAAAAATGGAATTTCTGAGAGAAGAAACATATCAAATATTGACTGTGCAAGAACATTGATGATTGAGAAAATCATCACTCAAACATTTTGGAGGAAAGTTGTCAGTATTGCTGTCTACACACTAAACATAGTATAATTGAAGAAGGACACAAAGAAGACACCATATGAGCTTTGGTATGGTCATACACTCAATGTAAGTTACTTCTAAATCTTTGGTAGTCAATGTTATATATTGAAGGATGATAGAAATGGAAAAATTGACTGCAAAAGTGAAGAAGGTATCTTCCTAGGGTATTCAACCAAAAGCAAGGCTTATAAATGTCTTAACAAGTCATCTAACAAAATTATTGAAAGTGCAAATGTGAAAATAGATGAATTTGTAGAAAAGAATGATAAGGAAAGAAAAAAGGAACCAGATGACTACAACATGTTTGTTTATATAGAAACTGACACTCTACCCAAGCAAAAATGTGTCACTCCTGAGCATCAGAACATTGCACTCGAGCATCAGGCTACAATTACCAATGATCAAGATAATACTCAAGGTGATGTTTCGAACAATGGAGATGAAAATGAAGGTGAAGAAGATAATAAGAATGATGAACACAGAGTTGAACTGAAACTTTCCAAGTATGTTAGAAGGCATCATCCACAAAATCAAATCATAGGAGACAAGAAGGCTGGAACAAGAACAAGAAGTAAGTAACTTAACACCAGATTTTTACTTTGTGATTTTGAGCCTAAATCTATTTACAATGCACTTAAGAATGAAGAATGGGTTAGTGATATGAATAAAGAGATAGAAAAGATCAAGAAGAACAGTACATGGAAAATAGTACTAAGATCAGATGACAAGAATGTCATCGGTACCGAATAGATATTCAGAAACAAGTTGAATGAGAATGGAGAAGTCACTAGAAAAAAATCAAGATTAGTATGTAAGGGATATGCACAAGAAGAAGGTATTGATTATGGTGAAACCTTTTCACCCATTACTAGATCAAATATAAGGAGTTATAATCTAAATTGCTTATGTTACATTTAAAGGATTCAAGGTATACCAAATGGATGTGAAATCTGCATTCCTAAATGGAATACTAGAAGAAGAGGTATACATAGAAGAAGAGGTATACATTGAACAACCAGAAGGGTTTCTCAATCCAGACAAGAAAAACATGGTATGCAGACTACACAAAGACTTGTATGGATTGAAACAAGCACCAAGAGCCTGGTATGAAAGACTTCACTCATATCTCATTAGCATTAAATTTGTTAGAACAAGTGAAAATAGCAATCTGTACTTAAAAGAAGATACCGATGGTAATATTCTGATTGCTGAAATTTTTGTTGATGATATCATTTTTGGAGGGAATGAACTGTTATGCAAATCCTTTGGTGATGAAATGAGAAAGGAATTTTAAATTTCTATGTTTGGAGAGATCAAATTCTTTCTTGGTCTACAGATTCTTCAACAAGACGCAGGCATTTACATCACTCAGTCCAAATACATCAAGGAAGTGCTAAAGATATTTAAGATGGAGGATTCCAAACTAGTTGGAACACCTATGGCTATTGGATGCAAGCTAACAAAGGAGGACAAGAAAAATGAGGTAAATTAGACCTTATATAGATCCATGATTGGAAAATTAATGTATGTTGTTCTAACCAGACCAGATATAGCACATGCAGTGGGAATAGTTGCAAGATTCTCTACTAATCCCAAAGAATCACATATGACTGCTGTCAAAAGAATTTTGAGATATCTGAAGAACACCAAGTGTTGACATGACTCTTGTGACTGGGTCTGCTAGCAGAGGTAAGTTATCACTGGGTACCGGGGTACCATCCAACTTCGCCTGTAAAGGTTATCTAGGGAAATGAGATTCCCCAGGCCTCCAAGCATGTGAGAGTCAGGTCTCGACAGTGCGGGGCTTAGTTGGGAGATGTGACTATTTTTGAGGGGGATAGTTGGTTATCTTCAACTAATTCTCTCTGGGGATTCAAGTAAGTGGTGGGTTCCTACAAGCATGCATTCACTTAAACAAAATTCAAAAGATACTGCAGAGATAGAAGTATTTCATCTACCTATAGTTATGCTAAACATTCAAGATATCAACAATGCTCTAACACACTACACTAAATACCGAAGAAATATCAACCATCAGTTCATATTTCATCAGTAGCAAAGGAAAGAAGGTTGTTAATCTACTTTAAGTATCAGAGAAAATGACATGAAGAACACACAGCATAAAATACCATTAACCCAGAAGACAGAATGCCAACAACATCATTGAGAGAATTATAGCTTCTTCATTAACATTTCTTCCAACAAGCACTGGTGCAAGATACAATGGTGGCTCCAAGGGAGCATCTAACTACTAAAAGCTTAAAGTTTGGAGCATTGAGCTCTGCAACTGAGAAATGAAAAAAAAATTGTTTTTCTATTACTATGGACTACAAAAATCATCAATTTTTCCGACCCTTGGAATGAGGTCAGACTTATTATTTATACACATACACATCTAACCTTAACCCTAACTTATGTTACGCTGTACAATAAAATACATTATCCGATGGCCGGTACTACCTGCACCACTCTACAAAAGACCTAGAGATGGAGTAGGCCTAACATGTCACAAGAATAAGACAAGAAAGGTGGAGTGGAAGAATTGGCTTTGAGAAGAGAGCCAAGAAGGAGAAAGAAGAAATCTGATCCCTCGGGGATTGAGGCTACATGCCTCATAAATGGGAAAAGTGGCGCCCTGTCTCCAATGTGCCAGGTGTAACGTTGAAGTGGCACCTTGGGAAGACCATCTGTTAGAAAACCTCTTGCCAATCCGACGTGCCTTGATGTAGCTATCTACCTTCTGACAACCTTTATTAACTTCTTTGAAAGTGACCAGTCGGCCTTGGGGACCAGGACATGGGTCACTGAAAGAATACAAAATGTAGGATCTGGAATTCTAGAATCCGGGAACTTGCATCTCAAAAGAATAAAGAATACAAAACATTTAGGTTTTCTTCAGCCCCCGGAGAATCTTTACTGTTGCTTACTGTCATTGAAGGTCTGGAGGAGATGGGAAATTTCATCTTCATTGATGTCTTTAAGGCCAGCCCACTAATATTTGGCCACTTCAATTTGTTCCCCCAGGTCTAGAACATTTCCCTTAAATTCATCAGCCATCTTTGCCGCATCATGGCCACTGAGCACCATGTGAGTTATTCGCATCATTTTAGCTCCGTCTATCCCCTCCGAGGATTGACACCTTGATTCTATTAACTCATCAAACTTCCCCAAAACATATTCCTCCAACGTGCATGTGTCAGTGCTAAACGGATCAACTTTGGAGACCTTCGAAACAAAAGACTTGTATAAATTGAAAGAACATTGGACTGCATTGACCTTATCCTGTAGATTCCCCACCAGTTGCTTGATTACCCCCAATGTGAGGTCAAGTCTGGAGTGCTGGGTCCTCACAAAATCAAATGACTCCTCTCCTAAAATTCTAGACTTAGAAACAATCTCCTCTCCAAGGCCGATGAGTTTTTCTAGTTCAACCTTTTATGCCTCATAATTCTCGATGTCCCGTTCCCATATGCTGATGGTGGTTTCAGCCTGATGTAATATGTGGCAGGCTACATATAAATCTGGTAGCGTGGACACCAGAAAATGCTGAATGTTTCCCAACTACAAGGTGACCCATTCATCAACCACTTGGGCCTTTTTCTTGATCGCCCATAATGAGTCTATATCACTCTGTGGAAGTAGTGCATCTGATGTAGAGGCCCCCAAAGGAATAACGTTAATAGGTTGGGCTAGCTCAGTCAACAACCCCATGAGATTTGCATTTTTCTCCCTTTCTACCTTGAAATTTTGAGCTCCTTTTTCATAGCAAGCCTCTACTGCCTTGGCTGCTTCTTTCAACAGGTCTAATTCACCCTATTTTCCTCTCTTCCCCAGCGACACCTCTGTGACATTATAATCTCCAGCTTCAGTCATTGCCTTGCCTGCATCTAGGGAAGGTGTCAAAATTATTGTGACTATTTCTCCACCTAGCTCAGTTCAAAGAGTGTGAACCGTCTAGGCTTTATTAACTTTAAGTGGGTTTTGCGCCTGAGCCATCATCTCTGCCAAAGAAAGATGGGTTCTGGGTGTTGATGGGGCCTTTCTCTTTTGAGATTCCACCAACCATTGTGGCGGGCCGGGTGGATTTGCAACCAAAATCTGCTCCTGTAAATTTTCCCCAATATCCTGTTGTGCTCCCTCAATAATTTGAGCCTTGTCTAGCTCCTTCCCTGTATTTTCTGTCTCACTAGTGATATTTTCTTCGGTGATACCTGTGTCCTCTACCCCACCGTCTATATGTTTAGTAATATTTGGGTCCTCATTGGTTCCCCTGAGGTTTTCTTCTTCTTCCTGTTGTTGTTCTTCCTCAGCCTCTATTGCTGGGGTGTCTTCTTCCATCGGTACATCCTTTGGTAGTGGGGGAGGCAACGGGCCAAGATTTAATGTTTGAGCCATAGTGATTACCTCCACAAATATTACCTTCGAGAGTGGCACCTGGAACATGGCGGTTGGGGTCACAATTGTTCCCATGGGTCCGATTTCCCCAACCGATGCCATTTATTCATTTTTCTTTTGTTGGCCTGAAACTCCCGTATCTTGCATTTCAGGGACCTTAGAGGACATCTCTTGCTCCACTCCCATTTCTTCTTCTATTTGTTCCTCCTGCTCCTGCGCAGGTTCCTGTTCTGGAGCTTCCTCCTGCTTTGATATTTCTGCCTCTAGTTGTATGACGTCCCACTGCAAATTCTCAAACCCATCAGTTCTGAATACATCATCAAATTCATCTTGAGGGGGAGGATTTGCTGAGATGTGAGCTTGCTCTGGTTCTTTCTCTGGCTCCATGGAGTCAAAAGAAAGGATTTCTACTTGTGGGATTTGCGGCATCCTGAGCCCTGGTTTTGTCTTTCACTTTGGATTAAGCCTTTTCTTCCGCTTGGTGACCAAAGGAGGCCCCACATCCCTTATGGCTTCCCATTCCTCTTCCAAATCCATTCCTGTCACTCTAACCATCAATCCTTCTAGTGAAGGGGAAGAGAGAGGACGGATAGGTTCGGTCATGAGCACTGGAGTGGCCAACTGTGTGATTATTCTATCCTTCATCTACTGGGAGGCCGCTAGCGATTATTTTAGTTGCTCCTTTATGGGGGCCTCCTATGGGGTTGGAGTTCCCATTATTGCCTTTCCTTTATCCCCTCCTTGTGAAGAGGTTCTAGCCCCAGAGGAGGTTCTGACCCTGAAAGTCAGCCTTTGTATTGTTGGGGCAGCCTTGTGGGTACTCCCAGGGCATACTCTCTTAAAGTATTCATGGCTGTGCTCAACCACATTATGAGTGATTTCCTTAATGGTAGGCCCCTCCTGGGAATTCTAGTCTACTGGTGGGAGAGCCAACTTATGAATCCCCTTTGCCTTGTACTGGGGATCTATTGTGGGTCCGACGTTTGAGATGTCATCTGGAAGTTTCTGGAGCTTCAACCTTTCCATTATCCCCATAGTCATCCAGACGTAATGCCGGCTCCAGACTTAAACATCATCCTGGAAATCTTCCCAGAAGTCCTCCATGTGATATTGGTGGAGCTCTGATGCCCAGGGAAGTGCCAATGCAATTTTGCCCAGCGGATCAAAGTTCTTCCACGCTAGATAGAATTCTGCCAAGTTTAGGCTTTTGAGCTCACTATTTGCCTCCTTGGATACAGCCAGACTACATGAGTAATTCCCACAAGTGATTGGGAATGGAACATTTGTCACCTTCTTTAAGGCATACAAGGCATGCAACTCCAATATTTGTCTGCAATATTCCAAGAGAATTATCTTGTTCCCACAATGTTTGGGCAACAAGTAAGGTTTCTTAGAGAAGCCAGTTATCCTTATGTAGGTGTGTTGCTGGAATTGGATGTAAAAATGATCATAAATTTTGACTAGATCCATTGCCTCCCGGGTAGGCATGAGAAGGTTGTAGTAGATGAAGGAGTCGTTCACCCAGAAAAAACTAGGGAAACTAGCCTCCCATTGAATTTGTGGGAAATAATCTAAGGGAGCCTTCTGACCTGGGCCTATCCCAAGTACACCTAATGTGGCAGCCCATTGGTGATGGGTCATTGTTGTGCTAAGGCCCAGAGAACATAAGAGGTCATGTAGAATTTGTGCTTCTGGACCACCTGAAGGAACTGAGAATCTACATGGTTGGAAATAATGGCGGCCCAATCAAAGTATTCTCTGCCGGTGGTGATGCCAAGAAAAAAGTAGTACATCCACCCTAAGAATTCTTGAGCATGGGGTTTCCCGAAGATCTGGCATAGTGCTATCATCCCCATCTAGATGCTTTCCTTAAACTCAAACCAGGGGATCTCTAATTTCATTTTTTTGGGGTCCCTCTTCAAATTCTTGAGCGAATGGTTGATTATGTATTGTCAGGCTGTGACTTCTAGCTGCTAAAATTGTGCTAAGGCATTATCTCTGGTAACGATAGTTGGGTTATCAAACTGAGGAATCCCCAAACCTACCTAAAAAGTAGCGGTGTCGAGAGACACCATAGGGGTGGGATATCCAGTCAGGATCAGGGCTGCAAGCATGACAACCCAGATGGAAGAGTTGTAATGTGCTGCAAGTGTGAGGATGAGCTCTAGGGTCTGCATTGAGCATGGGAAACAGGCAGCCTTTAGAATCATAGAATCCCCGACGCTGATCGCCAGCGGATCCCCAGACTATCACTAAATGAACATTATTTTGACCAGGGCCTGCATCTCGGCCCAAATTTTGACGCTGGTGTCGGTAATTATTTAAACTTGGGACTCAATCTTTGATCCCATAATGGTGTTTTCCCTTAGGTACTTCATGCTAAGAGGCAATTTTTCTAAGGCCCTCTCAATTTTATATCTGACGACTGCCTTGGTGACCACCATGGAGGGAAGTTTTGGACTCCCGAGTGGTGAAGATGTAGAAGCCTCAGACATGATGAAGGTGCATTCTGAAAACCTGCAAGGCAAGGTGATCGTTAGAATTCATAGATAAATAATATTCCAAGATCTAGAGATCTTACCACCGAGGCACGTCCTTTTCGTGAAAATTTAGTTTAGGTTCAAAATCCTGAAAAGTATATATATATATATATATATATATATATATATATATATATAATGCAACTTAGAAAATTAACCCCTATTTGGGACCGGGGATTCTAGCATACTTAACGAAAGTAAGATGTGGGCTTGTGAAGAAAAAAGACCCAGGGTCCAGAAAACTAACCATTGGAAGTTGTGAGCAAAAAGTGAGCTGTCATGCCCACGTGGACATCATGTGGCTATGCAATAAATGGGGAGTTATGGCAACAGCAGTGCCAACTGTCTGAATGCATGAAAATTAGAGGCCACTTGGACAACCTTAAATGCATATGTGGGACATAAATGAAGCCTTAAGGTCGGCTGACAAAGGAGAGAGAAAACCTCCTGGTTGAAACTAACCAAGAGCCAAGTTTCAACTAGATGGTATTCTACCTGGAATGAGCTCGCAAACATGGATGAAATGCAGACAGAGCATGAAAAGCTCAACGTGAGACCAAATGAATACACACAAAATATACACCTAATTTACAGTGGGGATGATGGATATATACATAAAAATGGAGGATATACATTAAATACACTGGATATACATATTAACAACAGAACACAAAGTAGCTACCCTAAAACAAAGCTGGAAAAATGTACAACATATACAATACTTACATTATCCTACACCTATATAGAGGGTGGACAACCCTCTGGTAGAGCCGACCCACCAACGGGTGGCGAACCAGATGACAAGGACATAGAGAAAAATGGAAACAAAACAAGAAGAAATGCAAACCAAAAACATGATGAAAAAATAGAAGAAACAAAAGAAGAAACAGGAACACCAACCTGAAACTTTGAAGAAAGGAAAGGAAGGAAAAGGTTCTCTAGGTCCTCTGTAGCAGCTTCCACCTCCAAATGATCACCAACTAGCACCGAAAACATTTGGTAATTTCTCAGAACAGCTCCGAATAACTCGCACGTAATTCTTGCTCAAATCACTCTGTAATCGCTTCAGTGTTTTTATCATGGTAACTATGAAAATGATAGGTGATTCCTATTTATACCATAGGTGAAAAGCAAGTTACCTTCCCTTCTACAAACTCTGGAACAAGCAGACCTCTAGATTTTGGGCCTGGGGATTCTGTGAGACCATACCTTCTTATGAAAAGAAGACATCATGGTAGAGAATCCCAGAGTCTGGGGTCCGCCTCTTGGAAAAGAAATAACCAACTCTGGGACCGGGTCCTAGAGTCACGAGGGAAAAAAATAAAAAGCAAAACCAACACTGTGGGATAGAAAACCTAGAGAAGGAAAATAAAGAAACAAAGGCAAAAAGGACAAGGCAAGAGGAAAAAACAAAAAAAAGGGGGGGGACCCAACATTTTGCACACAAAATGTAGGGACGGGGATGGAGGGAATAACAAATGGTGACTATCTAGGATGAATGCCTTAGCGCATTAAAGAACTACAGAATCTCTGGTTAGCAAAACTGGAACAAATCGTTACTCAAAGCATCTTACTTGTAAGGTGTGAAATGTCTGAGAAAATCTAGTCATACATGATCCAATCCGTGATCCTTTTATCAATGGTGAAGTGTGTGCTTTGGAAGGAAATGAAGCCGATGACCTCTGGGAGAAGCAGAGAGGAGGAAATAAGTATATCAAACCCCAAAGTCATCAAATTCACTCATTTCTCTTGGACACTAGAGTCTCATACCATTTCTTTGCTTTTCTTGTTATTTTGTATGTTTTTGGGTAGGGAGGGCGATACTTCTTTCACCATCAAGCTTAAGCTTAGCTAAATTTAATGGTGGTACTTCTTTCACCCTTCACCCACCATATTTTTCTGAATGGGGGAGGAAAACTCTAGATCTAGAAAGAATCTTTAAAATTTCAGACTTGGGCCAATCAACCAGTGTGACCGATCTACCCTCGGTGTGTCCGATTACTTGTTCCTTAAGAATTTTAAATTAACTAATTACTGGACTTTCAGGGATAAATCCGATGAAGACTACTCATAATTTTCTACCAAAATTGTAAAATAACCCCAGAGAATGGACCAATTCCATCATGCTAACAATAGATTCATAAGTTCATCATCATGTTAAAGACAACATCCCAGAGACCAAATGTTATGCGAAGCATACCAATCCTCACAAGAGGGAGAGAAAAATGCCAAAACCTGAAAAGGAAGATAAGAAAAACAAAAGATGACAAAATGAAAAGGGGCAATCCTGGAGGATGGCCAACAAGAATATTTACAAAGCAAGGTACCTCCAAATGAGGCATTGAGAAAGAGATATTTACAAGCAAGAGAAATTTACATAAAATACAACTCTTGGCATATCAGCCTCATTCGAAGTAATATTTGAGAAACTGTCCATTGACGAGCAATGGGACAGGTTCACCAGTCATGGTATTGAGGCAGTAGGTATTTTCCCCGTAGATCTCTGAGATTAGGTATGGTCCAAGTTAGAGTTGTTGGAACTTGGTGTGCTTTCCTTTCTTTTCCCGGGCCTTGTCCCACAGAAGGACTAAGTCTGACATCTAAAAGGCCTTGTATTGGGCTCTATGGTCAAACCACAGTTTTACCACTGCTTGGTGATGCACGAAATGTTTAAGGGCTGCATCTCGTTGTTCCTCCATCCACACTAGATTCAGGAGCCAAACCTCCACAATGTTATCCCGGTTGCCGAATTCCCGCATGGATTGCAAAACTAGGATCTGTAAGTTGATTGGGAATACTGGGTTCTGGACATAAACCAGATGAAATGGGGATGCTCCCAGGGTGGCCTTAATTCGAATGCGATCTACCTAGAGGGTGAATCTCAGCTTTTGGTGCTAATCCCAGGGATTCTGTTCTAGCAAGTGTTTGATTACTTCAAGTAAATTTTTGTTCGTTGATTCATAAACACCGTTCCCCTGGGGGTAATAGTTTCTAACAAAATTTAGAGTTATCTTTCGGTCATAGGTCCATTCGAGTAGTTGCACTGAAGAAAATATCGGACCATTGTCACATACTATGGCGAAGGGCATTCCAAATCTTGTGATGATGTTTTCTTTCATGAATTTGATAACCACCTGGATTTGGTCTATACCGACCATAGACCCTATTTTCCCTAGGTGTGATTATACCCCTTGTTATGTCAAGACAATGTTACTTTGGCATAATTTATTATTAAATTAGATTTAATGACCTAGGTGATTTTTATCACTAATTTATATTAACTACTTCAGCCATACAATTCAAATCAATTTCAACCAATCAAATATTATCAAATTCAAACAATGGCTAAAGTATTTAATTATAAAGGAATTAATCTATCTCATCACTTGCATTTTAAACCCATTACTCTAGCCTATTAATTTAATTAAAATGGCTATAGTCCTAATTAATTATCAAAAGCAATAAAAAGCTTAAATAATTAATATTTCTATTTTTGAATGAATTAAATAAGTTTAATTCATTTCATTTATATTCCCCTAAACCCTAACCTAACCTATCTCAACCACTTCTACCTTGGGTTCTAACCCATCCCAACCTATTCCCCCCTTGCTAATCTAATTCTAAGCCTAATCTAATTCTAACCCCCTCCTAATGTTGTCACATTCCATTAAGAAATGATTAACAACTCAACCCACTTGGGAGAGTCAACTTTCTCAAGCTTGACTCTCTCCAAGTCCACTTTCTCAAGCCACCCTCTTACACCCTTCCCA